>PVJI01006317.1:0-87626 GCA_004026765.1 Micronycteris hirsuta
GTATTTACTATTATTTTTAAATAATTAATTTAATTGCAAGTTAATATAACTTAACTTTTCATAATAGCTATGTCTAACAACTGGGTTACAAATTTCCTAGAGATTTAACAGTGGGTTCTTATAAGCCTATGCAAGTCTGTGCCAACACCACGGTTTATGATCCAGAAGTTACACTCCCTGACATCCATGGAAATATGGACATGTTCTCTGAAAGACACGCACAACAACTTTTTTTGCAGCAGTGTTCTTATTAGCCAAATATGAGAAAGAACCTAAAGGTCCATCTGAGATAGAATAGAAAAATAAATTGTTGAATTTTCATACCACAGAATATGAGTCAGGAATAAAAGTGAAGAAATCAGTGCTTCAGCAGCCTCAGCAAACAGAATGGTACATGGGTACAAAGAGTATATCCTGTCTGATTCCATTTGCATGTGTCGTTTAAAAAGGCCAAATTAATCTATGGTAATAAAAATCAGAAAAGTTTTTCTTTTCTGGGGTGGAGTAAGGTGCAGAGTGAGTGGGAGGTGGCCTTGGAGAGGCTTCTGGAGTTCTGGCAAAACTCGCTTTCTTTTTCTAGTTGTGGCCCCCTGAGTGAGTTCACTGCATTTAACGTCACCAAGCTATGCCTTTAATGCTGGTGTGTATGTCTGTTACAGTTCATAAGAAAGTTTACATTCAAAAAAATCACCTAGGGAGTGATTGTTCTCACTACACACGCCCTCCAACAGAGAACGTTGTGTGTTATCCCCTCCTTCCAAGGAAATGAGCTAACGTTAAGATAAGTTATTAGATAAAGATGAGGAGCTGCTTATCATTGAGTCTCTGGATATGAAAGGGAAACATATTCGTGCCCTTATCTGGGACCATCCTTCCCCGACAGTGAAAAATGCTGTGTCATAAGAACCTATTCTGCCCTAGGAAAAAATGTATGAGAAGTAAGATCGTATTAAATTAAAGCTCAGGAGAGGTGACAGAAACCATCAAGGAGGAGTCAGGGATGTAATTTCTTTTGATGTCCTCAGAGATACAGAGAGCGTGCGGAAACCCCATGGGCTTAGTGTGCCATAAACAAGGGCAGATTCCTTCAACAAGTGCGCAACTAGAGCGCAATCATCTCCTTGTGTAGAATATTCTGATCTTTCAGGAACGGTGATTCTGCCCTCCCAGATTTTGCCTTTAAGCACTGGATTGTGAGAGCATTCTGCCCTGGCTGAGGGGTTTTTTTTGTTTTTGTTTTTTTTTTAATATATAAGTTATTCACTGCAGTGTTTTGGCTCTGTTTATTTATAGTGCTAAGAACAAAGTCATACTTCACATAATCATTAAAATAATACAGGATACTGGGGCATGTTAAAGAAGTCAATCTGCCAACTGCATTTTAAACAGTGGAATATTGTACAGGAAATTCTAGAAGGTCATAGTTAAAAGGCATTTGGGTTTGAGTGGAAATAGAACAAGGCGCTTGGAAGACTGCCTTGTTTTGCAAGGGTCACTAAAAGGGAGTCGCATGACCAGTGTCCCCCTGTGACCCACCTTTTCCTCAACATTGAAGTGCCAACCATCCTTTCCTAAAAAGCTCAGTCTCCCCTGTTTTGAAAGATTCTGTGTATCCAAAAAATGCACTGTAAAAATAATTTATTTGTATTTATTCAAAAAGATATATGATTGGGAGCAACTTTAAAATGAGGAAGAAAAATCACCTTGTTCCACTAAGGTTAAACAAATAAAACACATAGTTTTCCCTAACAAATGGCCTAAAAACATTTCCTGCTGAGATTTGCTGAGGATTTCCAATCACACTCCACAGAAAACTAGCCCGTGACTTACTCCTTAAAAAGGAGGTAGTCCATCGAGTTTAGGGACACACAGCGTTTTCTTTCCCCGGGGGATTCTCTCCAAACCCTTGCACATTAAATCTTCTCAGGGATATTAGAGTGAAAAGCATAGACAAGAACGGTTTAGCTAATATTACATTTCTCCAAGTCACTTGATCATGAAACTCCTTTTTGTTATACCAGTCATTAATATCTAGGAATACACTTCGAGCAATAATAGACCGATATCCCCGCATCTCACCAAGTACACTAAAGTTTACCTAATGTGAAAGAAACTTTGAACTATTTCTGGTGCTACATATAAGATTGCCTTACCAGAGGCACACATGAAGGGATTTGCTGAATTACCGACAGTGAGGGTGGTGTTCAGGGTCACGGGGCTTCTGTAATCTGCAGAACCCTTTAAGGAAAAGGATACGAAATGACCCTGAGAACACAATGCTAAGTGTCCTCTTCAAACTCCCAGCAAGTGAGGTTTCCTGAAACTTAAGTCTTCATTAGCTTCCGAAAATCCACCTCTGCTTAACATATGGTTGGCTACATGAAATAAAAAAGAGACTGAGATCAACAGTGGCTTCAGCCAGATAGTAATGTATTTCCCCCTCTTGTAATAGTCCAGAGGTTCCTTCCATGGTGTTACTCTGCACCCCTGCAGGCTATCTTTGGCACCACATGCCTGGCCCAGGCAGCGGGATGGAGGGAGGGCTGAAGAATGGGCGTGCTCTGGACTTTGGGGACATGCTCTGCAAAGTGCATCTAGAGCATCTTCTTACAAGGCTTTGGCCAGAATTTAGTTACATGGCCTCCTTTAGCTGCTGAGGAACTTGAGAAAGGATGTCTCTATTCCAGGCGGTCAGGTACCTCAGGTAAATGTCAAGGGTTTTATTATTGTAGAAGAAGAAGGAAATCAGTACTTGAGAAGCTAGCATCCTCTCTCTCTCCCCCGCTCCCCCCATCCACAGCTTTACTGTGGTATAATTGATCTCTCATTGATTTTTAAATGTGCAGACTCAGAGCTTGATTACCTGGCACTAATATTTTGCGCACTGAGGCCCTGATGCCCCTAAAACCATCAGAATAGGCTTATACTATATGGGGTTTTACAAAATCAAAGGCTTTTTAGAAGAAAATAGAACAGAAAGATCCATGGTCTGCAGGAGTTCCCACACTCTTTATAAGGAAGATACTTGCCACTTATTTCCCTGCGAAGCCCCTGAAGACAAGAGAGCACCAAGGCAGGGGACAGGCCTGGGGAGCTAAGAGCGGACCCTGGGGAGTGTCTCCCAAAGCCATCCTTCTGCCCCCATCCCAGCATCCAGGGAGTCTGGGGAGCTGAGAGGGAGGACTCCAGCTGGCTTAGAGAGCCCAACAACTTTCATTTTTTTCCAGTTGGAGGGAAGAAGGAACGTGATTTACTAGAGGAAGGTTTAAAACAATGTCTGTACTGGATCGTTTGGAGGAGAGAAATGGAGGGTGGTCTGGGAAATTAGAGTAGGTTGATTTCTGACCATGTGAGCTCTGTATTCCTATTAACAGCCTAGTCTTTCTGCTCCAGAGCCTGCCAACGCTTCAGCCAGCAGCGGAAAGTTCAGGAACCCTCTTCAGGTGGGTGTTTGGCAGGCCGGCCACGTGCCCTAGCCTGTTGGGGTTGGAATCGTGCTTGCAGAAGTGTACCCCTGGAACAAAGGAGCCCTTTTGGTTACTTCCAGATCTGAAAAAAATCCCTGCCTTTAAAGATGGGGTAGAGATAATGTGATGCTAACTTCCTATATTCACAATTTTTCTAATTTATTTTTCCAAACTGAGCCTACGTGGCATGTGGTTGAAACTAATAGGCACTTATAAAAGGGGTCTGTCTGCTCCTCAGAGGTGTTGAGACTTGATTCCAAGCCGGATGTGGAATAAGCCTGCCCTGCTGAAGCCGAAAGGCACAGGATATGGCCTATAAAGAATCATCGTCACCTCAATTATGAATGACATGCCAACACACTCCATTTGTTTGTTGAGTCTGTGAAACTGCCTCAATGAGAAAAGTGTTCTATAATAGAAAAATTCGATTAAATCTAAAGAAAATAATTCTTAACCAGTGGAGGAAAAAATTTGGCAAGGTCTGAACTTCTGGCAATGGCTAAGTGAGGGTTAGGGTACACAATTAATAGGTTGTGTGATATTTCACTCAAATGAAGCACTGTTTTTGAACTATCAAATATAAAACATATAAAAAATATAATGTTAGGTCATCTAGTATTTTGAATAAATGAATGCGTGTAGGGTTCTACAATACTCATTAGTTATTTATATGATGCTTTTTTTAATTAATGACTCAGTATGATATGAACTGATATAGGAGTCAAGTCTACTTTGGCACATTTAAGTCTGTCCCACTGATCAGATGTACGTTGTTTGTGTGAGTAGCCCAGGAGGCTGGGGTGGGGGTACAGGGCACAGCAATGGGCGGCTACAGCTGTTGCCGCAAGTGCATCATCCAGCAGGTGGAGATAACTCGGGTCCACAAACAAGTATAACTTACCATATTCTGTAACCGATACTAGAATATGGCCACAAGCAGTAACAGTAAGCTCCTTTCTTGGTGACCTACTGTGTGCCAGACATTATATTATAATTTACTTGATGCGGCTTACTGTGACATGACAACTCCTTATATAACATATAAGAAACCAAGTAAGAGAAAGAGGTAATTAACATGCTCAAGGCCAAGGCTAAAAAGCTGGGGAGCAAGCTTTGAGACTCCGACTGCTAGGTCCTTGCTCTGTTCGATGGACTTTGGGCACACCAATGAGGGCTTGACTGCTTCTGGTTTGGGCGATTGCTGACTGTCTTGTGGAAGTGGTATCTGAGATAGGTCTTAAAGGATGTGTAAGTTCATAACAGAGTGATGGGAGGAAATAAAATAATCAAAGACGTGAAGTACAGAGGCTGTTTAAGGAACTTAAAAGGAGTCTAATCTGGTGGCAGCTAGGTGAGTAGAGGGAGAAAAAATGGGGAAGCTGAAGCCACATGGGAGTCAGTGGAAGTGAATGGTGCCCAGGGCAGAATTCCCAGCTCTGTGGCCTGGTTTCCTCTGGACAATAAAGATCAAATAGAATCCCAAACTCACTTTCCAATTCTGTGTCTATGCCTCCCCGTCTGGAAGCCTTTCGTCCTTTCTTCCCACTTCCCATCTCTGTCCCCGAGGGAAGTGCGCACTTGCCTCCCGCCCATCTCCCGTCCTCCACTAGCTCCGGTCCCAAGCAGAACCAATGGTTTCCTGGTTGGAGAGAACAGGAGACTCTCCCTGGGCTCCTTTAGAATGGCTGTTTGTGGAAGAACGAGCCCATGTGAGTGGCTGTACTGCTGGTTCCTGTGTCCACATGGTGGGTTCTCACTTCTGGCTGACAGTAAGAACTTCTTACATATCCTCCTTGATGTCATTTGGGTGCAAAGTGGACTCCCTGATAATCTTAGACTCAGAGACAGGGAAGCAGGAAGCTTTTCTTAGACTTCCTTACTTAAACCTTGTTCTACAACTCTGCCTTGCATTGGGATTATGGACTCCTTGCCCAGCTATTAATAAACTGGCAGCTGGTTTTTCTGTTGGTTTTGTTCTTTGTGAGTATAGATCTCTTGGTTGGAATCTCTCTGAAAGAGGGGAAATGGAAGGAAGGGGAGGATGAGAAGGGCAGGAAGGAAGGAAGAGGAGGGAGGAATTGGGGTGGAAAGAAGAGGGACAGGAGGGGGGAGGGGGAGAGGAGGGAGGGTTGGAGGTTGATGGAGGGGTACTGGAAAAACTTTCTGACTTCATATCTGTTTAGTTCCATATCCAAAAGAAGGAAAACTATTTCAAAATTCAATCTAATTTTACAAATACTTATCCGGCACTTAGTACATGTAAGAATCTTGGGAGTGGGTTAAGCAAGGAGAGGAAAGGGATAAAATAGTTTCCCTCAAGGAACTAAAGTATAAAATCAAGTGAATTTAGTTTATCACTGAAGTTTAGTAGGAGAATTCACTTCTTCCAATTTAGTGCAAGCTCTACAAAATATCAAATGACAAATTGACTCATAAGAGCTCATAGAAGTGAGAACTGGGCGTCTTCCAGGGGTTTATATAAGAAAATACCATTTACAAAAATGAGCTTCTTTTGTAATTTTTCTTGATTCTGGAAGCTTCCATTACCCTTCTCACCTCTCATAACTTTTTAAAGCCACCAATCGATTTACCAAACAAATGTCTATTTGAGTTAAGGCAGGTCACTCCCTCGGCCCATAATCCATCACAGATAACAGAAAACAAATGTTCAAAGTAATTATAAACAACGGAACAAGTAAGAGATTTCCTGGAGCTAACACTTTTTAAATTAGATCTGAGAAAACACAATTCCAATTGTTCGATTTATCTCCATCTAAGAACATAATCCATAAGACAGCGTGACTCTGGAAAAGTCTTTGCGATGTTCCTTCTGGCTGTTCAGTAGCATCTTTGCCGCCTCCTGGGCATAGTATGCACCTAGACAGAATAAAAAACTTCATTCTTTATTATAGAAAATATCTATAAACTTCTTCAGGCATGTCTTTAAATGTTTTGCTGCTTTTCTTATGATAATTACAAGATTGGTTTTTTGTCAGGTAGCTGCAGCATTCTGTGACTCTTGCCCAATTAGTAGTTTCAAAAAGAAACTAAAAACTGGCCCTGGCTAGTGTGACTCAGCGGATTGAGCGCTGACCTGAGAACCGAAAGAAACTAAAAACTGATGATTTTCAAGAGCTACGAGGGAGATTCAAACCTGGGCAAGACCATGGGAAACTAAGGAGGGAGTGAGCAGAGCATGCTTTACTGTGGGCTTTAGGACAGCGGGCCCGAGACACCCCTCACCCACCCTTTTACTCCTCATCCTGACTCCTCTCGGCAGCCAAGGCTCTTTTCAAATAAAGAAAACAAGCTAAACACCAATGTACAACTGTTGTGACTTTTACACATGGGTCGGGGAAACACATTCAATACTTGAGCAAAGGGACTAAGTAGAACATTGAGGCATGTGAGTTCTCCCAAGCATGCCCTTCCCTGGCGGAGGTAATGGGCGATGTTTTATCAAGCACTTTAGGGAGAGTGTGGCCTTTCGTACTCATGGTCTTCCCCATCCCTGGAGCATACACAGATGGAACATTCTGCAATTTTCCTGGGGACAAATCGATGGTGCCTAGTACACTGTCGCACCTGGTTCTCACAGGGAGGAAAGGTGACATTAAAAACAAAAAAGGATCATCTGCTGTGGCCATCTGAAAACTCCTACATTTCCAAGGGTGTCCCTGTACTGACCAGGGTGATGATCCCCAGTGAGCTCCAATTATGCCTTTAGGGAGCGAGATGGAAGGTAGAGAGAATCAGGTTCCTGTCCCCGCTGCCTGCCAAGCTACCACCGCCCCCTCCCTGTCTATTCATGGCCCTGACACGCCCACCTTATTTCGGCCAGCCACAGAGGAAATGTCAGTGTTCATTTCTAGGGCCATTATTTCTTCTCGCTAAGATTTTGTACCAAATAGTTTCACGATTTTTAAAGACTGAGCTGAGGCGCCCCGTGGTCCAGCTCCTCACCCGCGCCGGCTGAGATCTCATTGTCCCCGACCCTGAAGGAGCGGCTCCCTTGCTCAGCGATGAGTCAGGCTTGCGCTCAGCTCGCTGTCAGCTGTGCACTCCTGACTTTCAGCTGACTCCCTTTTTAAAACCCTAGCTCTCCAGCAATGAGTCTCCTGTATTGTGCAGGCTGTGGTGTGATGAAATACCACAGGCCGGGGAGCTTATAAACAACCAAAACTTACTTCTCACCGTTCTGAAGGCCAGGAAGTCCAAGATCCAGGGACCGGCATGGTTGTGTTCTGGTGAGAGCCCCCTTCTCACTCCACTGCGGCCCCTCCTCCCCGTGTTCTCACAGGGTGGAATGGGCTAGGGAGCTCTGTGGGGTCTCCTCGATAAGAACACTAATCCCAATCATGGGAGCCCCACCCTTATAACCTAGCACCTCCCAAAGACCCTACCTTCTAATGCCACCACGGGGTAGGGTACGGGGTAATACGTCAACACGAGAAATGGGGGAGGACACAAACATTCAGATTATAATGTATACTGGCCGGCCTCTCAGAGACTTTATTTCTTCTCTGGGGTTGTCATCTCTCCAGCGGCTGGACTTGCCTGTTGCTGACTTCGTTTTCTCCTTACTTACAGCAACCCTTCCACTGCCAATGCCTCCGCCCACCCACTTGGGCTCTTTATGAATATCTGACCCACTCGTAGTTGGCCAGGTACTGTTGCCAGAGGAACCCTGGTTCTTCTCACCAACACAGTAAAACATTACAGGTCAGCAAGGCTATTAGCGTGTAGCCAAAGTTCATTAGTGATGGGAGAGCAAAATCAAGGGTGGTCAAAGGCCTGGGTGGCCAGCACCCAGGTAGCCAGAGGCTGGGTGGCCAAAAAGGGGTGGCCAGGCTCCCTGACGCAACCACCATGTGGCAAGAGAGCCACAAGCCAAGAGAAGAGGCCAAGGGCCAGAGCCTTTTGTTCTGAGGACTTACATAGATGGTGGGGTGGGGGTGAAGAAGTTACGTTGTGATAGTTCGGTAAAGGTGGTGCCAGCCTTTGTGGAGACTTGACTACCTCAACGTAGGTCTGGGTGGGGGTCTGTTTAGCTGAAATCCTTATCTTGCTCTAGACTCCATTTGTTCATTTTGTACAGGACGGAAGGCAGGCAGTTAACCAGAGTTGTTTTATGGGTTTTTTCTTTGGCCACTGTGGCTCCCTCCCCTTCTCCCTTCCAGGCCTTGGAATGAATACATAATCTCAAGGTTTTCCTTTTCCCAGCCAGTGGAGATGATACATACGGACTTTCAAGGGCTTCCCTCCTCCTGCCCTATCAGTTTTCTTCTTCGGGACACCTGGCAGTCTTATCGGACCAGGCTCAGGACTGCTAACTGGGTCACGAGTGAGGCATGTCTTCCTTTGCTTTTAGCCTCTGGTATTAAGTTCTTTGTTAGTTTTCAATGGTGAGGGCCCTGCCTTCATTTCCCCTTTGGCCACTCATTCCCAGCTGCTACCTAAGTATTAAAAGGTGTTGCCTGGCAACCAGGACGCTGAAGTTGCTGGCCAGCCCCAGTAGCGCAGTCTCAGGGTTCTTCCTATGCTATCTCCTGCACATTACCATGGACTTTGACTTTGTGTATCACCTGCTATTCTCTTGTGGACTAACTCTTGTTTTGAGTTCCCTTTAATCTCACATTTCTGGGTACCCTTGCCCTTAAATAGCTGACCCTTGCTTGTTCAGAAATCTGGCTTTCTGTTGACACGGTGGCATCTAATTGAGTACCTCTTCTTCTGTGGGTAGTCAGTCTCTTCTTTTTCCACATTGGCTCATTTCACCATCTAAACTCTGTTTCAAGAAGATTAAATCTGACAATTGAAAAGAACACTTAAAAATGTGTTAATTGGGACAACTGTAGAACTGTGTTGTCAATTGCATTATGCTTTTCTGCCTTCTCTGAAATTAATATTACTTTTCATGAATTCACTTGAATACTATTTTATGTTTGGTTTTCATAACACATTTTCAAGCTCTAACACATTCTCATATGTTTGCATAATGACACTGATAGGTAAAGCTTGAGAAATGATACATTATTAGCTGACAACTGAGTTCTGTGTTGAATTCTGATTCCTTAACTAGCTAATGATCTATTGTAAGAACTTAGGATTTGAACTGAGTCACATGAGGGTCAGGCCATCCAGTGTTCATGTAGGAATAGTTACGTCAAGCAGGATGCCATGGGAACATGCAACTACTCCACCTAACGAGCTTGAAAAGCAACTGTCCCAGAGTGCGAGGAGCCATTTATGGCCCTATTAGCCATAAATGTTTTCATGCCTTCGATGACTCCGCTTGTGTTTCCTAAGAGAACCAATTCTACCGTAGACATCCGTCACTCTCTTCGGCTGTGTCAAATAGAAAAACAGGTAAAGAGAATGATGGTGTGAGGGAAAATTTTATTATTCGTGCTAATACAATGTGATAAACATATGGTTTGATCTAGACAATCAAACATAGATCATTTTGAAATGTTTTTATATGTTTGGTATATTTAGTGTAATGTAGTAGAAAGTATATAGGGTTCAAAGTCAGGCAGACCTAGGTTAAAATTTCTGCACTGTCCTTCACTGTCCTCATGACCTCTCTGAACCTGTTTCATTTGTTAAAAAATCAATGTCTAGCTTGAAAGTCTGTTGTTAGAATTAAAATATTAATAAAGGTACTCAGTACTTAGGAGGCATTTGATTCAGTTGACCCTTGAACATCAAGGGGGTTACGAGTGCTGACCCCTCCCCACATAGTCAAAATGTTGTGTACATCTTTTGTTTCCCCAAAACCTTCCCTACTGCTGACCGGAAGCCTGACTGATAATATAAACACTTGATTAACACAGATGTTGTGATATATGTATTGCATACTGTATTCTTAAAGTAAGCTATAGAAAAGAGAATGTAATTAAGAAAATTGTAAGGAAGAGAAAATACATTTATAGCATTTATTGGGAAAAGAAAAGGCACGTTTAAGTGGATCCAGGCAGTTCAAACTTGCACTGTTCAAGAGTCAACTGTGCATGGGTATAGTGATGTGGGTATAGTAATAGTAGGAACACTAATTTGGTATATCTCATTTAGAAATACTCTTTCAATAAAGAAAGTAAAGAAGGCAGAAATGAAAGAATTCGAGTATTGCTGGGTCTTGGCAACGCACAGCCGATTCTCAAAGAGAACTTGGTCTAGACCTGTGCTCTCTAAGACAGTAGCCACTAGCCACATGTGGTGACTTACACTTAAATTTTTAATTAAAAATTCAGTTCCTCAGTTGCACTAGCCACAGTGGAAATGCTCAACAGCCACATGCGGCTTGTGGCTACCATATTGGACAGAGCAGATGGAAGGCGTCTCTGTCATCGCAGAGAGTTCTGTCGCCAGTACCAGGGCAGACCCGGAGACTCTCTGTCGGCTTCATTACCTGTGTCGAAAGCCACTGTTCAGGGGTAGGCCACCCTTCCAAGCACTGGAAACTACACAATCCTGTCTGTCGTTCCCCTCCCCACTGCATTCGCTGGCTTCTCAGTCCCTGCTCCCTTATCGCAGGCACATTTTCCCATTCTTATGCACCTACCAGAGGACTGCCTCTCTTCAAGGTATCTGTTCACTAAACCCAGTTCAGATTTTAACCTTTGGGAGCATAATATACATTCTTTTATAGGAATAACGCAGTTTTCAAATTCAAAGCAATGATTGAAATGTCTCTCATCACAGAATTTCAGGAGGAAAATTGGGGGTATGGGATATACTTTAGACTCTAAAAACCATGGTGGCCCCCTAGTTTTCTACGTCCACAGCTGTTCTATTCTGTCTGCCCCAACTGGCTAAATTAAACATGAAATATCTCTTAGAGGGGTCAAATTTTTAGAGACAAACATGGCACTGTATTCAAGTTGTACACTGGGAAGTTTTAAAAATCAACTCCGCCCGTGCTGTGTGCCCCGTAATGCTAATGAGGCCCATGACAGTGAGTATGAAATGGTTAAACAATAAAACCATGAAGTTCTGCTGCCAAATAGAGAATTTTAATGATGTTTGACCTCACGTGCGGTGGTGCGAATTGACTTAGAACAGTACAGGGTTCATATCTGCTCAGATGAGATCAGGAAATTACTCTTCCTGCTTGAAATTGCTAAGTGTTAAGTGTTTCAATTGCCATGATAAAGCAGAATACAGGAGTTTGAATCAGAGGGAGAAACTCAAGGTCTCATAATAAAGGAAAGAAACTTTCTCATTGTGTGGCAAGCATTTAACAGGGATGCTTGGGGGAAAGCAACCTCCTTAGACATAGCTGGTGAAAGCTGTATCTAAAACCAGCACTTTGAACACGTATAATACAAGAGGCTATTTTCTACCTTTACTATGTGAGAGTGACAACCTCAGCACAAAACAACCGGGACTAGGATCACACAGAAGTTATATAAAAGAAGGAACAATAGAACCTGGAGGCTCAAGATAAGGTGCAAATTCTGACCAGACCAGAACAGAAACAATTGTACTAGTCACATCAAAGAAGTCAAGAAGTAAAGACTTTGGGGGGAAAAAAGAATATAAATCAATATTAGAATTCTCACTGTATATTAAATATTAATTAAATTTTTGATTAATCTCTATACTTAAGTGTATATAGTTTGTAGCGTATGGTGTGAATCAGCCTTTTTCTATTAATTCTTTTTAAAAAATCCCAGTTAAAATTGATCTATTCAGAGACAGATGTCTGGTATTCATCATTCCTGTTCATAAAACATTACATAAGCACTCAATGCATGTTGGTTATTTTCATCTAAATCCTCCCAACAACTCTAAGAGGTAGATACTATTATTCTTACTTTACAATTGAGCAGATAATCTCAGAGTAATTAAGCAACTCTAAGAGGTAGATATTTGGATTGGCTGGACTGAATTTATACTTGAATTTGAGATTTTGTGCCTGAAGTGACAGGTGAGCAAAAGGGCACTCTACCTCAACAAACCTTACCAGGGCTCGTTCCTGCAGTTAGCCATCTAGAAAAGACAGACTCACAGAGAATAACGTGTATTCCAGTTTGCCAGAAGGGAGGCGACTATTACTTTAAAGCAGCGGCCCCCAACCTTTTTGGCACCTTTTTAGGACCTGTTTTGTGGAAGACAATTTTTCCATGGGGTGGGGCGGGGGACAGGAGGCAGACCTCAGGGGTTAGTGTGAAGGCAGCTTCGCTGGCTGGCTCTCCCACGCATGTTCGCCTCCGGCTGTGTGGCGGGTTCCTAAGAGGTCACAGACCAGTACTGTCTGCCGCCCCGGGGTTGGGGACCCCTGCTCTAAAACAAATCTGTTTTATGAAAAGCCAGTTTGTCAAGCTGCTAATTCACTAAAGGCCATTTCAGCAAAAATCAATTCACCATGATCAACTGTTCTGTTGCTGAGGGTCCTCTTATTTTTTAATTTTAGCTTCTCCTCGCTGTCACAGCAGCCCCATCGTCATGGATTTCAAAGTCCCGCTCAGCTGAGTGTGAATCTCAAGTGCGTTTCCAATTTCAGATACAAGAACACTTCTCTCCTGTGTAATGGGAGGCAGTGAGCCTTACTTAAGCCATACTTACGTTCTTCGCTATTTTTGAGGACTTCTGTCCTATCCCAGTTCTTCCCCCTGCGTTTGCTTCTGCTTCCCAAGATGGAACACCTAAACACCTGGTTGAAGACACTTGCCTCTCAGCATTCCCTGGTCAGTTGGTTAGGTGATCATGCAATTAATTGGCTTTTAGCAACTGAATCATCCAGGAAAGCGCCCACTAATTAAGTGGTTATTTAGGGAATTGAAAAGAGTCAACTTCAATCCTTTCTCCTCTCGAAGATGATGAATGCTGAGGAGCTGCCACCAAGGATAATTCAGACGATCCATGACATGCTCTGACCTGAATGCTGTTTTTCTTTGTTGCTTAAATTAGTGTTTCCTAACTTTCAGTCATTCTTATATCAACTTCATGGGTTTTTGAGATATCCTCATAGTACCTATACTATTGTTTATTTAATATTGTTATTTCAACTGACCCCCTTTTTAATTTAACTAATTTACTTACTTTCTTTAAAGATTTTATTTATTTATTTTTAGACAGAAGGGAAGGGAGGGAGAAAGAGAGGGAGAGAAACATCAATGTGTGGTTGTCTCTCACGTGGCCCCCACTGGGGACCTGGCCTGCAACCCAGGTATGTGCCCTGAAATCCAGGCATGTGCCCTGACTGTGAATCGAACCGGCGACCCTTTGGTTCACAGCCCGTGCTCAATCCACTGAGCTACACCAGCCAGGGCTAATTTACTTTCTTACAGGGCCTATATCTCTGTAAACTCACTGATTTGGACATGCCCATTTTTTTTATTTTTTAAGTACACATACTGTTTTTAAGTACACATGAAAAAAACGTAACTATGTGGATAAAAAATATTCATCTCTGACCTACCTAAACTCACCTTGCATATCATTATAGAACATGATGGGGTTTAGGACAGGCCACCCCAAATATGCCACATTGCATATTGATGATTTTGAATTAAAGTTACCTGAAAAATAGCCAGTGCAAAAAGGATACTCTGATCCTCATTTGTTTCTCCTGGGAGCAGGAAATAAATCTCCCACATGCACCAGGAAGTGAAGAGACATCCTTAAGCCACAGAGAAGGAATTCAGGGCTGAGAAGACCATGTAAACAAAGTCTGCTTAGATTCTTCACTAATGAAGTGCCCAAGCCTAAGTTTCTTTATCTTGTGGATTCCTCACAAATTTATGGGGGTTTCTTTTTGGTCTAAAAAGTATAAAAGCTGCCTGTTTTAGTCACTTCTTAGTACCATATCTATAAGACCTCCATACATACAAAATTAATTTTTTGTCTCCTGCTAATCTGCCTAGGGTGACTTTAATTCTCCAACCAGCCAGAAGAACCTGGAAAGGTAGAAGGAAAATGTGTTCCCTCCGCAACATATGAATACATCCTTCGGGAGAACAGTTTAGATAAAGGAATAAAGGACACAATAACATAACATCCTGTTTAGCAGCTGCTTTCTCCACAGCAACATTCCACTGGACCAGTGGTTCTCTCCACAGCTGCACCCTGGCTCCACCCCAGGCCTAGTGATGAAGTCTCTCCCAGGGGAGTGGGACCCAGGCATGACATTTGATAAAAGCTTCTGGTTGATTCTTAGTGCAGACAGGGTTGAGAACCCTTGCTCTGGCCCTTATCATCCTAGTTCATCCCCTGAGGAGAGGACTTTGTTCAAGGCCACATTCTCTGCCTCTAAAACAGCAGCTGCCCGGAGACAGTTTTGAGTTCATTAATAATCTAAATAGGGTGCCAGCAAGCAGCTAGGACCACCACCAGGGAAGCAAAAAGATCATTTATAATTTTTCTGCATTAGAGTAAACCACTAAGACCAAGACCAAGAACTATCCTAGAAGGCTGAGTCCTGAATGACAAGATGAGGAATTCCCTTGAATTTATCTTGTGTTTTTATTTTTTTCTCCAGGTTCCCTCTTTCCTACTCCTCGTTCTTGTAGTCCAAGTAGTATATCCGAGACCTAATTCATCTCAGATTCTGATTTTCTCTTTGTCCTGGAGTGGAGTCACACAACCTTTAGCTGCCTCACTCTCCTCAGCCTTAAAATGAGAAAAATAAAATTCCTGAACCAGTTCACAGCACTGCTAGCCTTCTATGCTAGAGTTATGCCCTGCCAAGGGCCTGATGAATAATAACAACTTGTTTTAAAAATGACTTCAGTCATTGTACGTGTTTCTACGAAAGATTAAAGGAGGAGCATTAATCATTTTCACCTTTCTATCCCTTTCCCTTTCCCTTCCAGGCTAAGCAAATACATGAACAAACACAATATGAGCTTTCACAGTGTTGGCAAGGATGTTTATAAATGTGTGTGTATGTGCGTGTGTTTACACAAGTGATTTAAAAATAACCTAAGTGAACTAAGTAAAGTAAGTGTATGGCATGCTTACCAGGAATATTGGAAACACAGGCCCTTCAATATTTGAATTAGCTCTGGCACCATTTCAGGAAAGAACTGGCTCACATCTCTTGCATCAGACTTACGTAAGAGGCTAGATGCGGTGCCTGCACTGTTTCAGCACGGGCAAAGGGGGAAGCATGCTACATTGTGTTACTTGCTGAGCTGCCTTCGTTTCAATGGATTCTTTGCTATGGAAATAAACCATCTTTAACTCTTAAAAAGAAGAAGCTTAGTTTCTCTAGTCTTTGTCACACACGCATAAGTAAATGTGAACCACGAAAACCAAGCTGTGGTACAGACAGTAAGTAATTTAGAAACTGAGTAAATATTTAAATAACTTCATATAGGAACAATAACAAGAATAGCAGTTTTACGATGAAACTTGAAACTCCAAAGCTGCATTCCAAACACAGCCAATGCATATCACTGAAAAAATAATTAGGTTTTCCCACATATCATAAATTAGCTCCTCAAAATTTTGAGCTCACAATTCATTGTCATAATCATTATCCTCTGAAAAGGAGTGCGATCAAACCTAATTTCTAGACACTTTGACCGAAATAGAAGTGAAAGTCAGGCATAACTTAGATAGCTGGCTGCTCTGCTTGGCTCTCATTTATAACAAACATGCATTTTCTCACGGAACTGTGTGGTGTAGAGAAAAGAACTTGTCAGACCAACCAGTTTAAGTGCAATTGCAAGTATCATCGCTTACATTGCTGTATGACCCAGGAAAATTGCTTAATTACTCTGAGATTATTTGCTCAATTGTAAAGTGAGAATAATAGGATCTACCTCCTAGAGTTGTTGGGAGGATTTAGATGAAAATAACCAACATGCATTGAGTGCTTATGTAATATTTTAATTTATATTAAGAAATATGTATTTGGTCTTCTGTCCCATTCCCGGAGGATCTGGGGAGCTCCTAAAATCCTTGGAATTTCCTAAGTGGTATGAGGGGTGAATCGCAAGCCCCTTTCAACCACACCTGAATTTGCGTTAACGAGGTAACTTTTGGAAAACCCCTAAGGATGCGTGCTGTTTGCCAGGGGAACCAACCACCTGATGTAAGTGGCCGAAATTTTCAGTCTTACCCCTGACCTCCTGGGAAGAGGGAGGGCACTAGAGGTTGAATCCATCAACAACGGCCAGTGACTTCGTCAACCGTCCAACATCACGAAGCTGCCATAAAAACCCAAAAGACCGGATTTGGACACTTCCAGGTTGGAGAAGAGTGGAGGTGCAGGGAGGGTGTGTACCCCCAGAGGGCATGGAAGCTCTCCACACCTGCCCAAGTACTGTACCTACCCAAGTGCATCTCTCCCATCTGGCTGTTCCTGAGTTGTATCTTTTCATAATAAATGAGCAGTCTAGTGAGTACACAATTTTTCTGAGTTCTGTGAGCCACTCTGGCAAATTAACCAAACCCAAGGAGAGGGGTCATGGAAACCTCTGATTTATAGCCAGTTAGTTAGAAGCATAGGTGACCACCCGGACTTGTAATTAGTGTCTTGAGTGGGCAGGGAGTGGGGATAGTCTTGTAGGACTGTGTCCTTAACCTGTGGGACCTGACACTAACTCCAGCAGAGGGGGCAGAACGAAATTGTAGCAACCTCCCGCTAATGAAGCAGAATTGAAGCAGAATGTGGGAAACCCGTCCCACATATTGGGTGAGCAGCATACAGAAGTATAGAGTAAAAGCACAGGGCAGAAGAGAAACACAGGAGTGTCTTTCCTAGCTTACTGTGTAACTGGCATGTTCTCAGCACTTTATCTAGAAAAAACATGATATAATCCTCATAGTAATCCTGTGAACTAGGTATTATTATTACCCCTCCTTTCTTGATGAGCAAACCGAGACCCAAGTCACCCCTCTTAGAAGTGGGGTAACGGGACAGCGTGAAGTTGTATGACTCCAGAATCTGCAAGTGGGTGGCATAACAAATATATTAGCCCTGAGTCAACCACAGGGTTCATGTTAAGTTCTCCTGATTGCTAATTACACCTACTTCTCCTCTTTCTAGGGAAGAAATTTTGCAATGAGGTATTACATGTTTTGTGAATCTGTAGGGTCCCCATTGAGCCAAGATGTAGCATCGCCACTCACTGTGAGCTGCAATTCTGAGCGACCCCAGCCGGGCCCTCGCACTGAGAGTTTCCACAGGCCTCGCCCGGTCCCTGCGCCGGGTGTCAGTTAGAAGGACAGCAGTGCTCGGGGGTGGATGGTCCATACACTGTGTTTTGGAAAGCTTGAGGTAGAAGGAATTAAAAGCAGATTTATTGGCTCATTAAGCACTGGAATAATTGAAACAAGCCTAAAATATCTGCATAGAGAAAACTTGGGCTTTAGAATAGTTATCGGGGAGACGAAAGTCTGCGCATGTGTTTGGCTTATGTGCATGAAGACATCAAGTCATGGATGTTTTAGGATGAGCCATAGCCAGAACCATAAAATTTCTTTAGAAGCATTATTTAATGAGATAGATCCATGTGCGTAAACTCACCATAGTGCCATGCCCAGAGCAAATGTGAGGTAGTTTGGAATTGTTTTATTATATTCTGTCTTGAGAACTTATGGCTGGAAGGAGGAATGTGCCTCTCCCCGAGTATTCCTAGATGAGAAGTTAAAAGTAAACTGCACTGATTTCAGTGTCTCACTCAACGTCCAAAATAAAAAGCTGTGGCCTTGGCAGGGTAGTTCAGTAGGTAGCGTCATTCCAATACACCAAGGGTGTGGGTTCAATCCCTGGTCAGGGCACATACAAGACTCAACCAATGAATGCATAAATAAGTAGATCAACCAATCAATCTCTCTCTCTCTCTCTAAAATCAATAAAAAATAAGTAAATAAAAGTAAAACAGAATGAAAAGGTGCTCAGTGCACCTGGCATGATTGAGAAGGCTGGGCTACGGCAGAAGGTAGAAGCTCCGCCTCCTGCTTCCCTCAAGGCATTGGCTCCCCTCCCTGCATCCTCTTCTGGTGAGAATCATAATTCAGGGCTCTTAATGGTTCACAAATCAGCTACTTTGGTGGAACTGACTCATCCTTATAAGTAGTTATCACGGCTATGTACCTCCTGTATAGACATTTGCCCAAGTATAGTGAACCATGTACAATTCAAAACTACTGTAGTCAAAACTGTTCTAGCTCTGCTTGAAGATTAGCAAAGTAAATGCTACTCAACCCCACTGGGAAGTAGTTCTACCACCTTTCGTTTCTTTAGATCTCAATGGTTTGAAAGTGACATTCATTATACATTCACTGATCAGTTCAGTCTGGGTATATGGAGTATTTTAATATTTATTTTAGTATTACCTCTTTCTCAAAATACTCAAACACATCAATTGGTAATATGTGCCCCAACTTAACTGGGTCACACAAAACAGTCTTATATCCAAAGAGACCGAAAGCCGAAGGTGTGTGTCCACATGCATGTGGTGGGACCCCCACTTTTCCCTCGGTTCTCCCTGGTGTCCATGAGGCCACAGTGAATGGCTGATGTGCAGCGGGAGGGACAGCAGCAGTACCAACCAGAATATTAAATATTAGTGAAGGCCACTTCCCATTATGTTTTTAGATGAAACAGAAATAGAAGTCCTCCAGGGAATCTTGTCATCCACCTGTAGAGCGGTATGCACCCCACTCAGGACACCCCCACGTCCTCCAAACATAATTAAAGAGTTAGAGATGCTGAAAGTCGAGGCCCTCCAGAGTCATCATTTTAAGATTGCTGTGTATAAAGCAAGGGTCCTTGAATGTTTTTCACAGGGTTGTTTTTTTCTGCCTCCCCAGCAAGCTCGCCTTGGAAGTTGCAATTTAATGCAAGATTGCTCTTCAGCCACGGCTCTCCTCCAGCACCCGTTGGTAGAGTGGCTGCACAGGCATGTGGAGCTGGCTCAGTCCGTCTGGGAGTTTGTGGCATGCCCATGATGGATGGACCGAGGCTGGCCTGCAATAGCAACACATTCCGTTTGCCAAATGCATCACCTCCAGTCCCCAGGGAGCAGCCGGTGTGTGGCTGCAGAAACAGTGCCGCTGTAGGTCAGAGCTGTTTTTATACACAAACACTGGCCACCACATGTCATGTGTGACTTGATCTGAGTAAGATATTTAGATATGATTGGGGTCATTTAAAATCTACTTTGCAACGAGAATAGAAACGTTAAAAATCACTGTCATGTTTATGCAAAAAAAGAATTGTGCTGCAGTAAGAGTTTTTATTGCATGGCTTTGAAAACAGTGGGGTGCCCTGGCTGGTGTGGCTCAATGGATTGAGCGCTGGCCTGTGGACTGAAAAGTTGCCAGTTGGCTTCCCAGTCAGGGCACATGCCTGGATTATAGGCCGGGTCCCCAGTTGGGCCATGCGAGAGGCAACCAATCAATGTTTCTCTCTGTCTCTTTCTCCCTTCCTTCTCCCCTCTCTAAAAATAAATAAATAAAATTCAAAAGAAAAAAAGAAACAGTGGGCCTCTTTGAAGATGGCTGCAAGAGGACTGGTTGACCTGAGGATTGCACTAAAGCGATGCTAGAATCGATGGGCCTCCTCTCTGGCCTGCAGCACCATGGAGACAGTTCACAGCCGAAGAGGGGACCAGAAGGACGATCCGTGAACACAAGGACACAATCGGATCTATTTCCTCAGATGTTCCTTGAGACAAGTGTATATCAATAGGAACAGAGAATAATGAGAAATGTGATTTTCCTTGCATGTGGTTAATGGCAATCCTACGTGTAGCTGGATGTTGCATTTCTGGTTCCAGGCTCTCCATCAGCTGGTTCTCTGCTTTGTGACAAGTACCCCGCTAGGCCACTTTTTCTTGTTTCACAAACTCTTCTGCCTGCTTGCCAAGCAAACCATCTTGCGGCTCTCTGGAATTAAGCTCTCTAGTTGAATTTGGCAGCCAGCAGAAAATCCCTTCCATTGTGCATATATTTCGTGTTTGAGGAGATAAGCAACATAATGAACATACCACAGTCCTTTAATAACTCAGGGATGGATTTTTCCTGGTCAGGCCTGAGTTTCTATATTCGAGTCAAATGTGGGGTGGTGCTGGTATTAGAGAAGCTTTCATATGTTTGGGGGGTTTTCAAACATACAAAGTAGAAAATACAGGGAAAGTCTGTACGTCTGAGTCATAAATTCAATATCACTAACATTTTACTATATCTTTCTATGTATTTACACAGACACACACACTTTTTTTGTTTTCAGCATGCATTGATAATCCTTGTGTAACTGATTACTGTCATTTCCATGGTGATTGCTATATGGTGATTTTTAGCTTATCATTTCTTTAACATGCATGAGCTGGCATTCTTCTGAAAATAAAATCTTTGTTTCACTCAACAACTGGTAATGACTACAATTTCTCTCCAAAAGACTGGGTAAGTGCTTAATGTTTTCTCTTAAAAATTTTTCAGATTAAGACATTGGCATAACAGTAACCTCCAACTGTAGTAATTCTTTTTCTCCCTCCGTCCCTTCTCCTTCCTTCCTTCCTTCTTTCCTTCCTTCCTGCTTTCCTTCCTTCCTTCCTTCCTTCCTTCCTTCCTTCCTTCCTTCCTTCCTTCCTTCCTTCCTTCCAGTATAATTGTGGACTCATGGACTCTTTATTCATTGGGTTCTATTTACAATTGTCTTTCTGAGCTTCAGATTGTCCAAAATTTGGCCATTTGAAGGCCCTTCAAAGTGTACCCTTTTTTATTTGTTTTACTTGTTATTTTGAAATCATTCCAAACATGCAAAAATGTTGCAAGAATAACACAAAAAACTTTCTCAAGCTGTCACCCAGCCATTCACATTTTACAACATTCTCTCTCTCTCTCGCTTTGCTGTCTTGTTCCTGAGCCGTATAGGAGTGAATCATAGCTACGACGCCCCATTAACTGCAAACACTTGGGTGTGCGTTTCCCAGAAACAAGGCTCTCTCTCACGTAACCAGGACAGAAATCAACAACAATACGATATTGCCATGACCCCTAACTGCCTCAGTCACCACCACACTCTGAAAGGAATTCAGTGCCCAGCTCTTGGAGGAAAGAAGGCCATTTGGAATGTTGTAATAGGCAACCTAAAAATGAAATATCTGTTTCCTATGTAGTGCTTGCAATCCTAGTAACTGTCTCTAGAACTGGAACATTGTTTCACTAAATATCCCCAGGGAGAAGAGAAGTGAGAGAAATTAGCCATAAATCCAGTTCATTATTTTTGCCTTTCTCCGGCAAAATGCATTCTTTTTCTATATAAGGATATAAGTAACTACAGATAGTTACTCTGAAGAGCGAGAATTAAAAAGAAGACTCCTAGCATATGCAGAGCCTTGCTGACTTTAAAATTGTTTCCAGGTACTGGTTGACCTTTAGAGGGGCAAACTGAGCGAGAACTCACGGGTGTTCAGATGTAATGACCGGGCCCCAGGTCTCGGTCTGCGCCCCGCAGAGCTGATTTCCCACGACCCCGGGAGTCTGGGCCTTAGCGAGCTCAGGACTCTCAGGGGTTTCTAAAAATACAAATATTGTGAAAAAATATAAATATGAAGGCTTGCTTTTCTCTCCTCCATATTAATAGCACTTTTATTATTTTGTTTTCTACCTACCACGTATTGTTTAAAAATAATGTTTATTTTCTGTTTAGTGTTTAAAAATAATATTTTTTAAAGACAAGACCCAGACTAAACTAGAAGGTGGTTTAATTGCTTATAAACATATTCTTGTGAAATTCTTATAACTGATGAATACAGGTATATAGATACTTTCTTATAGTATCTTTTAGTCTTTATATCTAAAAGTATACTTTTATATAAAACTATATAATGTGGAAAACATTAGGGTGGCTGCTTTCAAATTAAAAGACTCCACTCATGGATAAAATAGTTACACGGGACAGATCCCAGGGCTGTCGCACCTAAAACGCTTCACATAATTTGTTATTTCTATCATTGGTGTGGAACGGACATGCACACAGCGCTTCAGGTTTAGGGATTTGTGGGTCTTGTGACCTTCTGCTTTTAGTGGCCGTAGCGAGGTCATCCCAGAACCTTGGACTTCCCTCATACCTCCCAGTGACATCCACCTCAGCATGCACTGAAGTGAGGTAAAGCTTCCAGGATGGATTAGGCCCCGAACCTCCAGCCCTGTCCACTCCCAACCACGATGGCAGAAGCCAGCTGTCTCATGGTGGCTTGCCGGCTGCACTGCTTTAAATGCGACTTTGATCTTAGCCCTCTCCTTCTGGTCTGCAGGTCATGAATATTTTATGCCCTTTCCCCAACCTTCGGCCTGCCAGCTCTATTTTCTCTTTATCTGAGGTATAAGATGAGCCAAACTATCTTTCCTTTTATAAATACTTAAAAATATATTTTAAACACACACACAGAGCAAACAGTACCTTTCATACAGAGTACAAATATTTCCTCAGTCTATGTTTACATACATATTGCCTTGCCATATAATTTATTTGCACTCTAGGACTAGGGAAGCCAGTTTAAGTCTCTGTTTAAAAATCCCTGTTAATTTTTTCCCCCTGTAAATCCTATTCTTCATTGCTCGAGTGAAGTCACAGCTCGCATGTCGTGCAACGCATTTGCGTTGATAGCAGACATTTGGATCACATCTGTTCGCAATCCTTCGTTAGGCTGAGACGAGGGTGACACAGAAGCCACACAACCCCTGGAGCCGCAGAGGAGAGTCCCTCCTCCCCGCGTGCATGCGGGACATGTCCCAGCCCTGCCGCCTGGCGCATCTACTAGCTTGGGCTTCTCCACATCTGGACGGACCAGTGATTATTCTTACTTATTTAGGACAGCCTATCTCCAAAAAGAATTCGAGGCAGCTTGCAAAATTGATGAATAGCCCTCGGCTGAACGCATTTCGGGGCCAATGTCGGGTTTCTGCTGGCAGAGAGCTTCACCACACTAAGCGTAAGGGTTGCTCGGCACCAGGAGTCAGCTAAACACCTCACCGGGACTCCTTCCCTCTCACCCTGTGCTTTCTGCGCGCGGGAGGTGCCGGCGCACTTCAAAACCTGCTAACCACTTGCAATTAGGCAAAGGTTGTTGATGGCTTCAAAAAGAAGGGACATTCACTTAACAAAATACACAGAGCTTGTCTTTTACTAAGAGCAGCTCCTTATTTACATAGAAAATATTTCAGTTTAGTCCAGCTACAAAATTTTCCTATTTAAAAATAGTAGAATTTGCTCATTGTTTTTTTTTTGGTTTTTTTTTTTGCCAACCTGAAGAATTACCATGCCAGGAAGAATTTTTGTTTTCTTGAACATGTACACAAATAGGCAAAGATTCCCCCAAATAAGACCTAGAACTTTGGGATAATACTTTATTTCTCAGTTTGGAATCTTTTATCACTGGGATCTTGAGTTGTTTGGGGGTTTTCTCTGTTTTGTTGCGTTTGGGACTTTTTGAAAGAGCATATTGTAAAATACACCCCACATCTGGATAGCCCTGCCCCGGTTATTTTGTGCTTACACTCTGGCCATAGCCTCCAACGGGTCTCCTTCCTTCCATGCCCATTGAACGACGGTCTATTCTCTGTTAGGCAGCCAGTGTAACCTCTGAAGATGGAAAACACACGACAGCCTCCTCTCCTCTCACCCTTCAAATGCTTCCCACCTCACTCGGGGGTGCGATGCTGTTACATCCCACATCCTTCTCCTCTTCCCGCTATTCTGACCCTGTCCCCCACTCCTTCCCTTTGCTCATCCGCTCCTACGTCTTTTTAGCCTCTCTACCGCACTTCCAACCCACTGAGCCCACTCCGACCTCTGGTTCTTTGGCCTTTGTTCTACGTGGAACATCGGTACCCTGGTTATCACTACAGTATCTACCTCGAAACCTTCAGGACTCGACGCAAATCCACCTTACCAAAGAAAACCTCCTGTAACTGGTCACATTGTAGGAAATAGCGTACCCGTTCTCTCTGTCAACTTTCACCCTTGCCTTATTCTTCTCCTAATACCTTATTGGATGTGATTTGATATGATACTGTATGATGTTCATTTGTTTGCCCTCTCCCCAGCCAGAATGTAAGCTCCATAAAGGCGAGGCTCTATTTTCTAATCTTTCATAGTCCCAGCATCTAGGCCATCACCTGGTTGAATGCTCACTGTTCAATGAACAATTGCTACCCGCAAGCTGAGATATGACTTTCTTTTCTTTTTTTATTAAAGCTTTTATTTATTTACTTTTAGACGGAGGGGAAGGGAGGGAGAAAGAGAGGGAGAGAAACATCAATGTGTGCTTGCTCTTATGCACGCCCCTCACTGGGGACCCGGCCTGCAACCCAGGCATGTGCCCTGACTGGCAATCGAACCAGTGACCCTTTGGTTCACAGGCCCACACCAGCCAGGTGAGATATGACTTTCATTTGCTTTTGACTGAAATTTCAAATGAATGCAAGAACACTGATGAACTTACACAGATCAAAATCTCTGACTGACAGCCTTTTATATGAGCTCATCCTTACCTTTTTTTCCCATCATTATTCCCCATGGAGTCTTTTTAGACATATTTTTTCCTAATCACCTGCCATGAAATTTTAATACCATAGATATATTGCATATGTTTTATATATTGTATATATCTCTTTCTTTGTGTGCATATATATTACAAATATATTACATAAAAAGGGTAAGATCTTTTCACCCACTCCACAAGAATCAATATTGGTCCCCTTTAAGAATGCATACTCAATATCTACATTGAGTAAAATTGGATAAACTAATTTATTACTCAGTATATGTCAGTTAGTGTAGTGAATGAAATCTTGAATTATGGAGTCTCTAGGAGAAAAATAATGATCCGATTTGATTTTTTAAAAAAGTTGAGAACCATGTGAATTACCGCTGTCACTGTCATTTTGCCATGAGAGTTATGTCTTCTACACCCCAGTTGTAATGCTTCTTCCACGCAGTTAACCAACTACACACAATACAGAAAACGTACTGCAGCCAGAGCCCTGCCTTTCGTTTGCTGGCTGTGTTGGTTTTGACTAAACGCCTGCTCTGTGTGCAACAGGAGAGCCTAGTGGGGTTTTAGACAGGTTCAGGGGAATAGCCAGGGACAGCTGCCAGCTGCCCATTGTCTTAGGGGAGACACAGGGGAGATTTCTGTAGAATATTCATCATTTCTCCAGGTGAGCCCTTTTGGGGTCTTTAGTCATTGCCATCGATTCTGGTGTCACCCACCCGGTTTTGCTGCTTTTCTGGGCCTGCAGCTGAAACACAACTGAGAGGCCAGGGGAGGAAAGGTCACCCTGCAGGCAAGGTTCCTGTTTTCCCAGTTTCTGCTCCCCACCAGGCACTGGGGCCTTTCGCCCTGGTGACTGCCTGCACCCGGCTGTGAATTGCTCAGCCGCTGCATTCAGCTCTCTGTGTCAGTTTCCCTATCCCTATGTTTTTACCACCCTGTTTTATTGGGACATGACACCCCAGGACTGAGCCCTCCTGGGAACTAATCATCAGTGATGTTTTCCAAAGAAGATTGCAATAAAAAAGGGGGAGATATAGAAAAATAATATAAACAGAGCCCGTTCAAAATAACATCAGAGCTGCCATCCTAGAGGCACTGCCTTGCACATGTTAGGCCTCAAACCTTTGGAATGGTAAAACAAAGTAACCTTTGGATTGTGCCCAATGCAACACTGAATCCCACGGAACTGTTTCTAAGGAAAAGCACACAGCAGATACCATTAAAATTAAAAACATCGTTTAGAATTAGCATCCCCGTGTGAGGTTATCTGCACCAATAGAGGTGTCTCCCTTCTATTGATGTCATTGTTCCCCTTCCCTTTCTCATCAACACACCTTGACTTTGTCCCTTAATCAGAACGCTACTATTTGGGTTTCTGCCCTAATTGCACCTTCCAAATAGCTATTCCTTTTCATCCCGGATACTTGCTTGTTGCCTCTCACTTTGGTATTTTTATTTTTAGGTTATCAGTTTAAACTATCTTTAGCCTCTAAGATACAGTAAAATCTTTCACAAATGAATGCTCACTTACGTGTTAAATTTCCTTCTAAGATGGACTCTCAGAGGGGATGCGTCTACTCGATCACATAAGTAATTAGTTGAGGGCGTTTCACTCTAAGACAAGAAACTACCCAAGAGATGACTTGTGTCTGGGAGGAGTCATTTATGTGCAATTCCTATGAGATACTTCCACAGGCACAAGGTTAGGAAAGGACTTGAAACACCTGCTGTCAGACAAAATTCTGGAGGGGCGGGGGGTGTGTGTGTCTACAAGGCTTAGAGTGTTCTGCTAGAGTTTTGAGGATTGGAGAGGAAGACATATATCCATCCTTTACAGAAACCACTTTCGATGTAACGAAAAAGGAGTCAGAGCAAATTAAAAGTCACATGGCAGATATGTCAAGATAATTATTTATTTATAGAGTGGACATAATGCTAATTAAAACAAGTGTTGAAGAAGTAAGGGAGAGCAAAGGAATCTGGTATAACCATGGGCAGGTTTAATGGGAGATGGTGCCTTTTTTTTTTTTTTTTTAAAGATTTTATTAATTTATTTTTAGAGGAGATGGGAGGGAGAAAGAGAGGAAGAGAAACATCATTGTGTAAGAGAAACATCAATTGATTGCTTGTTGCATGCCTCCAACTGGGGACCTGACCCACAACCCAGGCCTGTGCCCTGACCAGGAATTGAACCGGCGACCCTTTGGTTTGCAGGCTGTCACTCAATCTACTGAACCATACCAGTCTGGGTGGGAGATAGTGTCTTTAAACACAGTGATTTAATGTCAATATAAACACTTCTCTGAACTAACACAATTAGCAAATCTGAGCTATTTTACGGGTGAACCCCTCAGACCTAGTGTGAAGCTCTATAAATGCCATTATAAATCATGATGTCTAAAATACTTCATAACAATGAATTTTTACAAAAGACCACTAAGAAGGTGACTATGTATTTAGCCAGGTCAGTTGTTTAAGCTTTGGAGGATTTTATAATAAAATTCCTTAAATCAAAACCTAAGTAATCAATGGAAATTAAAGACAGCCTACAACCCACCCAAAAGAAGCAGTGAAAGTAAGTGGAGGGACTCCACAGGGCCAGGAGGCGTGTTCTCAAGGCGAGCAGTTTCCTCTGTGCTAGACACCATTGGAAGGCAGCCCCATCCTGAAGTGCTGAGCTCCGCAGTACTTCTCCGTTCCCATCAGTTAGCGTAATGTCTTTCGGCTATGGCTCTGGGTATTGATGTTACGTAAACACGCTTATATAAGGGAAAGAGAAGCACACAACCAATGCAGTGCTGGCTGCTGATCAACACTCTTCCGCGCATGCATGTTCGGATTGTGCTTTCTATTCAACACAAAATACTCCTCCAGTAAGTCTGTTGATAGGTTGCAAGCTGGTTGGAAGGTGGCATCGAAATCCGCAGGGCGGCTGTGCATTTCTTTCATCTTCTTCAGCTGGACTGTCACTTCCAACCAAATGGATGCGTGTGTATTCTGATGAAGCTTTAATGGTATATGCTTCAGGGACACCTGGTTGAATTTTTTTTTTTTTTTGGCTGTAAAAAAAAACCTCTGTGTTTGTATAAAAGCTAAGACCTATTTCTTTATTAGTATTGCACTTGGAGTTGCTTGTGCTAAGCAGGCCCCCGCCTCTAGTCCCTTCTCCCTAAATACCCAGACACACTCTGATTGCTGCTCAGAGCCTTGGCTGTCGGCTGGAACTTAGGCTCCACCTCTGATTAGCTGCGCAACTTCGAATCAGTTACTTAATGCGGTTCCTGATTAGTAACATGTGGGTAGTAGCACCTATCTCAAAAGTGTATTAAGTGAATTAGAGGACATAATGCTCTGGCGTGTGGCACACAATAGCTAATGAATGGTCGCTGGTTTGCTAACAGAACACCCGGTGGCATTCAACGGCATGCAAACAAGGCTTTATACGGTCCTGGGAAGGCACTCTGCAGGGACTGTCACACTGGCCAGCAGAGGCAGCCACCCAACCATCGCGTGCTGCCTTCGGGGGGTCAAAGATTTCTTCCCCGTTGCGTGCTGGGCCTCACTTCCCAGGCAACCCTTTCTATAACAGAATCTTACGCAGCCCGTCTGGGCCTCCACTGCCTGCCCCCTGGCACAGAAGGAGGAAATCCCTCCCCGGGAGGTGCTGTGCACAGTCCCTGTGACCCTGTCTGACCTGTGTGGTCGTTCAGGACAGCGATGTGATGACACCTCCCGTCTCTTCCCTTCTCTCCCACTCCTGTCTTTCTCCTGCAGCCGTGATGTCTGATGTCCTGCCTGAACCTCGGGAGCTCAGCTCTTAGTTTTGGTCAAGTCAAACGATAGGTGTTGACTTAGTCTTGGTCAAACGATAGGTGCTGCTCACACTCCTAGCCCTCCTGCAAAAACATTTGCGGAAGGCCTTGTTCCTTGTATTTACCTACTTTGCTTCCTGAGAAATGGTGACTACCTCCTTTGCCCATTGTTGACTAATCCCGGGGCTGGCTGTGGCCGGGACCAGCCGGTGCAGACACCGTGTGACTGGCCAACCACTTACATTTCTGTCGTCAGCTACCGCAAGGGCAGGCTATGATAAAGAGAAAATACCCAAGGAGATTGTGTTTTCTGACTGTCTTGGTATTGGTGAAAAAAATACTTGATTTCTAAGGTGTTCTAAAATTACACAAGTTCAATTTATTTCAACACATAGAAATTTATTTTGTTTTAACAATGAGTCGATTTCAGTGGGTAAAGCATGTTATAATCACCTCGAATTCATCCCATTGGTGAGGGAAGGACTCCTGCCCAGAGTTACGGCGATGGCGCACCGAACATCTGACACTGGACAGACAGCAGTTTGTCACACACACTCACAGCCCAGGGGAGGACACTGTACACCCCGCAGGGCCACACGGGGATGGAGTGAACGGAGGAGGCTATGGGAGGCAGACTCTGCAGTGTCCAGAGAGTGAAGTGAGGCCTGGTTTCCAGGAGGATGTGACTGGCCTGGGCGAGTAATGCCCCTGGCTAGCAGGGAACTGAAACTCACCCCTTCAGGAAAAGAGGAACTGCCTCTGGCTTCCTTGATAAGCAGGGTTGTTTGGCTGGGGACCTTACCCCAGGAACAGAGTCCGGAGGGGGAATTCGGACCTCAGGGCCCTCCAGTGTCACCACAGGTCAAGGCAGCGCAGAACCTGGGCCGTAAGGTCAGGCCTCCACCAGACATGTCCACAGGGTAAACCTCTCATTCTCTTGGTGTGTAAAACCAGAGCAGATGAATTTTCCAAAGGTGACTGTCGTTTGCTAAAAGACTTTTTTTTTGCCCTACAAATTGCACAAAGCTGGGATGTGGTGATACATGGCGAGGCAAAAGTAGATTGGTTCTGGGCCCAGGGCCTGGCCCTGAGCGGGTCTGCCTGGGCCAGCTGCAGTGTGTGGGTTCTTGACTTTGTGCGGGAAGGACTTCACAACATGAGCCCCGGTGACTACGAGGGGACGTTCATTAAAGCTGGGGACAGTGAAACAAGGACGGGCTCAGCATAGAAGAAGCAGCAGGAGAGCCTGGGCTGGGCTACCAGAGCTCACTGGGAAGTCAGATGAAAGAGGGCCTTTGGGGACAGGTTCAGTGACCAGCTGCAGTAGCGTGTAGGAGAGGCATCCCTGTGGGGAAAGACAAGGGACAGGGAATGGCACAGGCTGCCCTCCAGAGGGAGAGCTCCTGTGCTGGGTCCCTTGTCTAGAGGCTTTTCTCTCTTTATTGCAGGCTTGAATCTTAGGGGAGGATGCAGGGGAGGGCTCAGCAGAACATTCTTCAGTTCTCCAGGTATGCCTTTCAGGGTCACGGTCTCTTCTCACTGGTCAGTGACAGGGTCTGTAGTCAGTGCAGTTGGTTCTGGCATGCCCCACCTGGTCTTACTGCTTTTCTGGGCTTGCAGCTGAAGCACACCTGAGGCCCAGATGTTATCTCCAGGGAGGAGAGGCCAGGTGAGGAAAGGTCATCCTGGGGCAGAGGGCCTTCTTTTCCCAGTCTTCCCCCTGCCAGGGTGACCGTCTGCAGCTGGCTGTCAGTTGCTCTGCCATTGTGTTCAGCTGTGTCTCAGTTTCCCTATTCCCCTCCCAAAAGGGTTTTCCTGGCTTCTCACTATCCTGTCTCAGGTCTATAGTTATCAGTACATGAAACAGAGTTTATTCCTGTATTACTATTTATTAATTATTGTATTAGTTTCCACAGGAACAACTATAAACCTCCTTTTGCTCCGCCCTATATTGTGAGAAAGACGCAGTTAGTTGGTATCTGAAGACAATAAGACAAAGACATTTTACTTCCTTTCCTGACGTCTGTATGCTGTTCTAGTCCTGCAAACGTGGGGAGGAAAACACGTTTTTCTCTTTCCGAACGTAGATACCCTCTCAAAACAACAGAATAATTTGTAATTTTCTTATGTACTGTGTACCGGTGCCTCAAAACCTCTTGAAACTGGAAAAAAAACAACAACCCTGCATTCATGCTGCTTGTCACATACTGAACACAATACGCTGAGACGGGGATTGAATAGATATGGGCACTTTATTCAGATGGCCCGCGATCTGAGAAGACGGCGGGTTCATACCCTAACAGACCATCTTAAATTCCGTTTTAAAATGGCCCTTTTTACAAGGAGAACAAAGTGTAGGTCGGGGGGTTGGAATTCAGAGAAAAGTTAATTGGACTAAAAAACCTGCAGTGCTCTTGCCCTGGGCGGTGGTCTGTAGCTGTGTCCTGGGCCGCGGTCATCTCACCCTGGAGGACAAGGGCTCAGATACCATCATGAATTGCTTGCAGTCCCCCTGACTCACAAAGGTGGAGTTGCTTATGGTCTCCTGGAGTCAAGCGGGGTCATACCTTCAGTTCCTGGAAAACTAACTTTCACACGCATCGATTACTAAGCTTACTAGCTATTACTCTATTATCACTGTTATTCCAGTATCTGTTAATGAATAAATGTTAGTAATAGGTATCATTAAAATGAACCAGTACACAGTTCAAAAAGATGAGGACATTTCCATGGAAGCCTGCAGGGCCTGCTGGCTGACACCCAAGGTCAATTCTTAAATTGAACCTTGTACCAGGGTTCTTCTGGAATCATCTGGAGATCTTCTGGAATCTTCTGGAGATCTTGAATCATCTCCATCGGCATCACTCAAGTTGGTCTCAATCTAAGAGATGCAGGTTCAGTTTGTCTAGGGCCAAGACTCGGTGTTCCAGTGGTCCTCCCAGGTGAGTCTGAAATCTCCTGCTGTTTGAGAATCACTGGGCTCACTAATGAAATGTGTGCATTTTGAATGCTTGTGTCTCCCTGAAATTCATAGGCTGAAATCCCAAGTTGATGGTTTTGGGTGCGGCCTTTGGGAGGTCATTAGGTCACGAGGTTGGAGCCCTCATGAATGTGTTAGTGACCTTATACAAGAGGCCCCAGAGAGCTCGGCTGCCCCTTCTGCCATATGAGGTTCCAAGGAGAAGACAGCCATCTGTGAGGAAGCAGGCCCTCACCAGGCACAGTGTTTCAGCACCATGAACTTGGACTTTCCAGCCTCCAGAACTGTGAGAAATACATGCCATTTATAGCCCCCCAGTTTATGGTCTTTTGTTGTAGCAGCTCAGATTGCGACAGGAGGTAAGAGACCCCTTTTCTTACCAGCACAGGCCCACTGAGTCACCCTTTCGTTCCAGGTGTGCGGGCAGGTGTTCTGATTCTCCCTTCACCTACCATGCTCTTCTCGCCAGCACATGTGCATGAATTTCATGACGGAAAGAAATGTGCCTTTGTCCTTTAGGAGGTTTTTTTTTTTAATTCTTAAAATGTATTTTACTCGCTTTTATGTATTTACTTAAATCTAAGGCCCACTAAATGAAAACACCAACGTCTTCACGTTTCGCTCCTTTTTGATGGGTTTCACAATTCTTGTCCCCTTGGTCTCGGATAGGGCCCTGCTCTGCTGATTGCACAGAGGTCTCCTCAGACGATGTACAGCTCCCCACCACTGCCTCGGGGGCTTGGTGTCCACATGGTGAAGCGGTGCAGTCAGGCAGACTGGAAGCTCATGAACAGCTATTTCTGCTTGAAGACCCTGAACTAGTCCTAGTTCAGCTCCTCCCAATTTTTGAGATAACCTAGACTCCTTTGTGGTGGGGCTGAGGCTGGGGTTTTCATGGAGGAGGGGTTGTGTCCTCAGTCCCCTGGCCTGCTGGCACTCTTGCCTCTTCTTCACCCCTAGTGGTGGCAGGCTAAGGAGCAGAAGGATGGCGACCTTAGACTTGACTTGTCCTCCCCAGTCCTATGGTATTGGGAATGGCTTCTGGTGGGAATTCTGCCCTGTTTCCGTCTCTCCCTCTGGACTTCAGCCTTGGGTTGGGACACTGCAGCTTTTGTCCTGTTCAGTGGGTATCCTTCACTCTGCAAGGCTGAGACAAGGGGCCCTGCTATGGGATCTGTGACTGTTTCCACAACAGGATGGCTGGTCATCTCTAGTTCTGCAATCACCACACAAGTGCAGCCCTCTGGGGAGGCGCCAGCAGCTCCTGCTGACATGCTGAAAGTGTGCACTTAAAGCAAGCACTTGCTCCAACTACGCAAAGACTCCTGGGGACACCGTAGAAGTACCTGCCGTGGACATGCTGGCTCCACTTGCTGCTGGACGAATGAGGGCATCCTGCCAGTGTTGTATGTACGTGCCAAGTCTGTAGACTCGGTCACCTCCATGCCCACGGCACCTGCTGTTAGTACCACTGCTGCCCTTCATCAGACACTGCAGTGTTGTGATTAAGAGAATGTGCTTCCAAGGAACACAGTTTGTGCAGGATGTGTGTTGGGTTCCTTCCTCTTCAGCACAGTGAGAAGAGGCTCCCCACATCCCTCAGGGACCAGGAGAAGGCTTTTGATACTGACTTGATGGTTATCCCCTTATCCTTGGCGCTCCATGGCAGCCAGGCTGTGCCTCCCACACAGGTGTGCCTGTTGTGCCCGCAGCTGGGGGATGGCTTGGGTACAGCTGCCAGCCTCCACTGGTGGTCCTGGGGGGCAAACAAGATTCTCCGTGAGCAAAAGATCTCTTGCATCTGAAGAGGACACAGCTGCAGGTAAAAGCTTCTCCAGCAGCAAGTTTTAGGTGGGGCTGTTGTTTCTTGTGACTGCGGTTGGTTGTCTTTGCAAATGTCAAGGGAAGCTGCCTGGTTAGCTCCAAGGCCTTTGCAGGCTGTGGCCTCTTCCTGGGTGTCTCAGCCACATCTGGCACCCACATCTGGCATATTCCTCACAGCATGCAGCTGTTTGGGCCAGCAGCAAAGTGTCAGGTCTTGCAAGGCTGGAGCTGGTGGATATGAGGCTCAAGGTCACCATTTGGACAGCATGCATATGCTTGTGCATCAATCAGTTCTCTCTTGCTGATCTGGATCAAGTGTTCTGGGTGCATTCTTGAACATAGCTCTCTGTTCCTGTACAGCAGTTTCCCATGAAGGTATTAAACATGCCTGCTGCACACCAATTTCCGCTGTGTATTAAGATAACAGAGTTGCTGCTCCTGTCTGCCTTCTATCAGGACATCTCTGGGAGGCTCACCAAACCTCCATCACAGCACAGGGCAGGCTGCCTGCCTCTCCAGGCTTTGCTGACAATGGCTGAGCTCCAGTTTTTGTGGTCCCGTTTTTGTTCTACAGTACACCTGCAGGGACGGCTAGGAAGGGGTCAGGTGCTGAGTACCCGCCACTCAGCCCTTTGCTGCCGGCTGGGGAGGAATCTGGTGTGTGGATCCAGACTGTGCCCACCCTATGGCTCCAAGATCCAGCGACACACTCAATAGGAGCATCCCTGGCCAGCCGGGGGTTCACTACCACCTCCACTTGAGCCCTGCTTCTCAAGTGCCTGCCTCTTCCTGGCCTTCCACCTAAACCACCTCGAGGATGCTTTTGACCCCCTACCTCCCATTGTGATCTTGCCCACCACCCCACCCTTTATCCTCGCAACCCTTCAGTGTAAAAGCATGATTCAACCTGCACCCCCCAGCACTGCGACCCTGACTAGACGCCCCCCCACCACCTTACCCCCTCAGAAGTGGAGACGTAAGCACAGACACCACAGCCGTGGGGAACAGCCCACCTCTGGGTTGGGGGTGCGGCAGCGGCGGGGGTTAATTACTAAATCAAAGATTTCACACGTGGGCCCAGCTGCTTGTTTTTCCACTAAAAAATCATCCAAAGGCAGGGATGTGCTTGTTCAGGAATTTTGACCTCTGTGTGCTGAAAGGGACTGTGGAAATCAGGTATTCCAATGGCCTCATCACACACGGAGTTGGAGATACTGGCCCGGGTGTAGGGAATCCAGGGTACTACCTCTGCGGAAGGCAGTTTGGGGCCTCATGGTAAGCAACCTCACACCACCTCGGCAGTTGCAAACTTTTCTCGTGCATATCAGTGGCTGTTTTTTTTTTTTGGATAGACACAAATTGTTTATCCTATAAACAATTTCAAAACATTCTTTGAAGCAAGTTGCTTATGTAAACTGATATAGATGAAAGCTTCATCAAATCAGTTATTGCTGGCTATGTTTGAGCTATCTAGTTATGCTTGGAGCCAGATTACTCAGCTACAGCAAATTTGGGAGCGGGAGGAATGGAGTTGCTCAGTTACTGAGAATGCCTCTTGTGCTCCGAAAGGTTTGCCCTGAATTTGGAGAAGCACTTTCTATGGGACAGGCCTTCATTTCTTTAGGCCTGAGTTGATGTAATAGAGGAAAATGATACGGTGATCCTGCTGAGGGAACTCAGAGTTAAAAAATGTTAGCTTTAGCTTCTAGTTAGGAGGCTTAGTGAGTAACGCATGCCCATATCAGAAAGCTGTTGTTCCAGGAACTCCAGTGCATGACTAGACCTAACAGAATGCAGGAGGCCTGCGAGCAATCCAGATGGTATCTCGGCCCTTGTGCCTGGGGAGAGAATGTCTAGACACAGATAAAGAATCACTGGTCGGCTGAAGATGAGATGTTAAGACAGTTTTTCAGGTACATAACCCGCTGTCTTCTCAGATCACCAGCATCTGAATAAAGTGCCCAGGAAGATTCAATCCTTGTCTCTACTTCTTGACTCTGGCAGTGACGGGCCTGGGGAATACACAAGGTTTTCATGAGCAAAAAGATCTCTTGCACCAGAAGGGGACACAGCTGAAGGGAAAAGCTTCTCCAAGGACAAACGTTTCCAGTTCCATATCCTGGCAACTCCTGTCAGGACAGCTTCTGGACTCTCCAGTAAGTCTGGGTATTTGGCGGGGAGTCCCGCGGGCGCCTGGACTGGGGCGTCCTGGGGTGTAGTTTTGGAGACTCCCTAACAGCTGCCAAGTGCTTTTACTTGGGGAATTTCTTTCTCCAACTCTCGAGACTCCCTTTCGCTTTTCACTTTTGATTGAATCACTGCACTTTCTGGGTCAGGATTACAGTCCTGGGTTAGGACTGAGATGGGTCATCAGGAATTAAGGCGCCTTCTGGGTTGTGTTTTACTATAAAGATCTATCTGGTAGAATGGGAAGGGGAAGCCTCCATTCCAGGAAGCAGCACTTTGGAATGAATTTTTTAAATTATATTTTATTGTTTATGCTATTACAGTTGTCAGAGTTTTTCCCTCTTTTCCTTTCTCTACCTAAGTCCCCCACCCCACACACCCTCAGGCAATCCCCACACTGTTTCCCAAGCCTGTGGATCATACATATATGTTCCTCGGCTACTCTATTCCATGTGCTGTGCTGTACCTCCCCACGACTATTCTGTACCTACCTATTTGTACTTCTTAATCCCGTCACTTTTTTATCCATCCCCTGCACCCCTCTTCCATCTGGCAAACATCAAAATGTTCTCCATATCTATGATTCAGTTTCTGTTCTGCTCCTTTGTTTACTTTGGCTTTTACAAACAATGGATAGATATGTATTTATTGCCACTTTATTGTTCATATTTTTTATTTTCTCCTTAAAGAAGACTCTTTATCATTTCATATAATATGTATCTGGTGGTGATGAACTCCTTTAGCTTTGTCTTGTCTAGGAAGTACATGTTCCTCTTTTGATTCTAAATGATAGCTTTGCTGGGTGGTATAATCTTGGCTGTAGGCCCTTGCTTTTCATCACTTCGAATATTTCTTGCCATTCCCTTCTAGCCTGCAAAGTTTCTTATGAGAAATCAGCTGACAGTCTTATGCAAGTTCCCTTGCAGGTAACTGACTGCTTTTCTCTTGCTTTTGAGTTTCTCTCCTTGTCTTTACCTTTGGCATTTTAATGATGATGTGTCTTGGTGTGGACCTCTTTGGGTTCATCTTGTTTGGGATTCTGTACTTTCTGGTCTTGCATGTCTATTTTGTTCACCACATTAGGGAAGTCTTCTGTCCTTATTTTTTCAAATAGGCGTTTAGTTACTTGCTCTCTCTCTTCTCCTTCCAGCACCCCCATGATGCAAAGGTTGGTACGCTTGAAATTGTCCTAGAGGCTCCTTATACAGTCCTCATTTTGGGGGAGGGGGGATTCTTTTTGTCTTCTTGCTGTTCCAAGTAGTTGTTTTTTGCTTCCTTATGTTCCAAATTGCTGATTCTCAGCTTCATCCACTCTACTGTTGTTTCCCTGTAAATTGTTCTCTATTTCAATTAGTGTATCCTTTGTATTTGACTGGACTTTTTTATGCTGTTGAGGTCCTCACTAAGGTTCTTAGGCATCCTTATAACCAGTGTTTAGAACTCTTCATCTGATAGATTGCTTATTCGCATTTTGTTTAGTTATTTTTCTGGAGTTTTGTTCTGTTTTTTTTTTTTTTATTTGGGCCATGTTTCTTTGTCTCCTCACTTTGGCAGCCTCCCTGTGTTTGTTTCTATGTATTAGGGAGAGCTGCCTTGTCTCCCAGGCTTGGTAGAGTAACCTAATGTAATAAGTGTCCTGTAGAGTCCAGTAGCACAACCTCTCCTATACCCAATGAAGTATTCAAAGTGTGCCCACTGTGTGGGCTGGGTACATCATCCTGTATAATAGTTGAGCCCTGATTGCTGTTGGTATGTCCAAGGTACATCATCCTGTATAATAGTTGAGCCCTGATTGCTGTTGGTATGTCCAAGGTCAGCTACTGATTGTGTTCTGTCTGGAGCCACACAGAATAAGATACAAAGTGATCTGCAGATGGCAGCTACTTGTGCTGGGCTTGGAGGTGTCTTGGTGAGGCCAGGCTATGAACCAAGTCCATCTGCTGCTAGTGCTGGGCCTCGGGCAAATTAGTGAGAAGTATGGGGTTCACAAAGGCAGATGCTGCTTGTTTGAGAGAATTCAGGAAAATCTGAAGCATGGTCCAAGACAAGACATCATATGGAAATGGAATAGCACTGGAAACTGCTTGGGTGGGCCTCGGGTGGGGCAGGGCCTCGGGAAATCACCAGATTTCCTGAATTTGTCTCTCCATTCTGAACCAGCCGTAAAACCAAATCCGGTGGAGGAAAAACTTCTACTGGGACAGAATAATACCCTTTGCAAAGACTTCCAGTGGGAGTCGGGCCAGAGGGCCAGCCCACTGGATGTTATTGGGCACACGCTCTGTTTTCTACATCACATCTGATAAACTGAAAAAACTCAAATCCTTATAGGAATGATCTCATAAAAATGACTTAGTTACATTAATTTTTGCCACCCACCATCCCAATTGGGCAGATATACAAGCCTTACTGAATAATTTTCTTACACGGAATGAGCAGAGGTTGTATTGCACAAGGCAAATGCAGAGGCTTGGAGATTGCACCAAGAAAATCCAGATGGTTCTCCCAACCCTACTAAGGCAAAACCTTTAACCAAGACTAATGGGGACCCTGAAGAGAATGGTTGTTCTCTCTCAGAGCATTGTAAGAGGTTCATCCTTGAGGGACAGAAGAAAAGAGACCCTAAGCAGAAAAGTCTGAATATGGTACAGGCAGTACAACAGGAGCCCGCAGAGAACCCCTCCGAGTTTCTTGAAAGAGTCTACAAGGCTTATAGAAAATATGCTAATTTGGATCCACAAGCCCCTAAAAATATTAGAATGGTAAATATGACCTGAAAGTGCATCCGACATCAAAAAGAAACTTCAGAAATTAGAGAGAGGAATAGGCATGAATCCTTCCCAATTAGTAGATACTTCCTTCAAAGTTTATAATAACAGAAAAGAGAAAAAGGCTGAAGTGACCACTATTTTCTTGGAGCAGGACTCAGGGCAATTGTGTTGCTGGGCAAGAGGCACCCAACCCCCATCTAAAATGCTCGCCACTGATCAATGTGCATATTGCAAGGGAAAGGGGCCCTGGAAAAATGAGGGCCCCCAGTGGGAAAATCAGAGTCTGAGAACTCGAGAGTTGTGCTAAGGAAAGACACGGCTCCAATGATGAATGACAGGCCCCAGACAACCTATTAAAGCCACCCCCTGCCCCCGCCCTTCCAGAAACCTCAGGCAAAACTAACAGTGGGGGACAAGTTGCTGCCTTTTTGCTTGATGATGAAGCAATACAGTCCACGGTCAATAAACCTTCAGCTGAGCACTTGCAGCATGCTGTAATGGTCACTGGAATTTCTGGAAGTCCTGAAAGCCAATTTTTCTTGAAACCATTAGAATATGGGAGGTACACTTTTAACTCAAAATTTTTTATATATTCCTGAGTGTCCAATTCCATTTCCGGGAAGGGACTGACTGTCCAAACTGCATGCTCAGATCCCTTTCTCTCCACAAGAACAACAGCTCCCCCAGCAGGCCCCTCCAGAGCACACCTGGCAGCTCCTTGTGAAACCATGTGAAGAAGAAGCAAAGCAACCCTGGCCAGAAGAAACTGAGAGTCGTGTAAATCCCATTGTGTGGGCTGCTGGAAAGCCAAGGAGGGTTAAGTCAGCCTTCTCTATTAAAGTTGACCTCAAACCAGGGTTGGGTACTCCCAGCAAGAGGCAGTATCCTTTGGAAAAGAAGTCCTAGAAAGAATATACCCCCAAATTTAGAAGCTTTAGGAAAATGGACTTATTTGACCCTGCTATTCCCCATACAATATGCCTGTATTACCTGTTAAGAAACCCCATTCAAATGAATATTAATTTGTAGAAGACTTAAGGGCCACAAATGACATTGTTCAGGACATTCACCCCACTTGCCCTGAATCCTTACGCTTTGGTGAACAGTATACCTGGGGGTAGCCTCTGGTATTCAGTATTAGACTTAAAAGATGCCTTCTTTTGCATTCTGGTTGATCAAAACCCTCAGCCATTGTTTGCCTTTGAATGGTAGGACCCAGAATCTCGAGTCAAGACTCAGTACCACAGGATAGTCTTAACAAAGGGTTGAAGAACTCCCCCGTGAACTTTGGGGAGACCCTGAGCCAGGACTTAAAGGATGCAAAACTAGGAGGAACTCTGTTACAATATGTAGATGACCCCTTAATTACTGGGACATCATTTTAGCAATGTTTAACACTACAGCTACTTTGAACCATCTGGTTATCTTGTGGCTATAAAGTATCAGCACAGAAGGCCCAGATTTGCCAACAAGCAGTAAGATTTTTGGGGTTTCTGCTTTAACCTGACAAATGAAGTCTTATTGGAAATGGAAAAGAAACCATGATTGAAATGAGAGTTCCCAATACCAGGAAACAGTTAAGAGAATTTCTGGGAATGGTGGGTACTGCCGCATCTGGATCCCAAGCTGTGGGCTCATTCCTAAACTATTGTATGAAGCTCTGAAGGGACTGGAATATAGCCCTTTAGAATGGACAAAGGAACATACTCAGGCTTTTGTGTCCCTGAAGGTGCATCTGGCTTCTGCACCAGCCTTGGGGCTTCTGAACCTACTAAAGCCTCCCCCGTTTTTTTTGGTTGTTGTTTTTCACCCATTCAATTATAATTCATGAAAGGCAGGGCATTGCCCTAGGAGTCCTCACCCAAATGCTTAGTGACATTCCTCAACCCTTGCATGCTTATCAAAGAAACTAGATCACACTGGCCAGCCTGCTTGAGAACTGTGGTAGCCACCTATGAGCTCTTTCTTACAGGAAGGTGTAAAGTTTTCCTCGGGACAGCCTATCACCATTTATGCATCCCACCAAGGGTTGAGCCTGCTACAGAAAAAAAAAAAAAAAAAATTATGGCTCACTACTGGAAGAATGGGCAAGTACCAAGCAATTCTTCCTGACAATCCCAATGTTTCCCTCAGAACTATAAGTAAGTTAAATCCTGCCTCCCTTCTCCTGGAGCCTGACTCGTTCATGCTAACACATGGCTGCACTGAAAGAATTGATGAAGCATCTTCTAGCAGAACTGATTTATAAGACTCTATAAGAGGCAGACTGGACTCTATAATGCGGATGGGAGCAGTTGTATGGACCCAGGAAACGGAAAGGCTGGGTATACAGTTGTGACTCTTGAAGGAATAGTAGAGGCTAAGGCCTGACTCCCGGGAGCCTCTGCTCAGAAAGCTGAACTGATTGCATTGACGAGGGCACTGGAATTGTCACATGAAAAGAGAGGGAATGTGTATATCGACTCAAGGTAAGCTTTCCTAATTTTGCATGCACATGGTTTCATCTGGAAAGAAAGAAGACTATTAGCCTCCAATAAAAAGGAAATTAAGCATGTAGCAGAAATTTTAAAATTTTAGAAGCCATCCAGCTACCTTTACAGGTGGCAGTTATGCACTGCCCCGGGCATCAGAAAGAGGACACTGAAGTGGCTGAAAGTAACAATCTGGCTGATCCAGCAGCGAATGAGGCTGCCAAAGGGGCATTTATGATGGTTTTGGTACCTGTTCTAGACTTGTCACCATTTGACCCTGGACATTCAGCTGCAGACTTGGAGAAAGCTAAGAGCTGAGGTTTTGATGCAGAAGATCACAATGGTAGATGGAGAAAAATAAAAAAGGAGTTATACTGCTTCTTGAATATTTAGTAGAGCCGTCATGAAGCATTTGCATGGGGCCACTCACTATGAAAGGGATTCGTTAACCATGTGCATTAAACCATGGCTCACAGGTCCTGGAACTTCTAAAGTCATATGGTTTGGAGACCTCAGGCTTCTGGAAAGGCAGAGAAGATTGTCAGAATGTACTGGGACATGGAGGACCTAAGCCACCACTTATGTAGGAACAAAGAAGATATGTATCACTGGCTGAGTACCTGACCATGAGGTTCCCTATTATCAGAAGCAACTGAGGCATAGCTGCCGGAAACTGGAAACTGGCTAAGTCCTACTGGAAACTGGCTAAGTCCTCACTGCCCCTCCCCTCTCCCTCAAGCTTTTCCCAGAAACGAGGCCCATAAACCTCCCAGACTTTCAGTCACTGAATCAGCCATCCCTGACCAGAGGACATTGTCTTGAAAACACCTATACCCTGGACAGCTGGGACAGACCGTAGGGTGACTCACCCTCCCCAGGGGTCTGCTACATTCCCTTAAAAAACTTCTGCCCTTTTCCTGGAAGCTGCAGTCTGCTTGGACGGACATAGCCCTCCTTATTGCAGTCGCTGCCTTGAATAAAAGCCCTTAATTGGACTTATCGGCTCCTGGTCCTTTTTTTGCTACCTTGGCTACCTGACAAAGATGAATCACACCTTGAAGAAAAATATAGCCAAACCGTATCAAGAAACTCATCTCCATTGGGATCAAGTTTTACCTATTGCCCTGCTCAGGATAAGGGTGGCTCATCGAAGTGGGATTCGATTGAATCCGTATGAAATTGTGCGTGGGCAAGCATCTCAGGCTATGATCGGGGTGGGAGATGTGTATATAGATCAAGAAGTAAAGGTAAAGAACTATGTACAGTATTTAAGTGAAACCTTAGCTATAATGAATGGTCTCACTTACATTTGAGATCTCTCTCACACAGGTTTGCTACATTCATTTGAGCCTGGAGATAAGGTGCTTCTCAAGACCTAGGAGACAGGATCCCCAGAAAGCCAACAAGAAGAAAAGTGGATTGGACCTTGGGACATACTACTCACCACCCCAGTTGTGGTGAAGCTGGCAGGAATAAAACCTTATAAATTCACACCGGAATCCAAGTAAAGAAAATACCACAAGAACAATGGACCGCCAAACCACAAGAAGACCCGGAAGACATCTTTTGAAAGCAATGACACATATTCTTTTCATTACTTTTTGTTTAGCCCCTTGTCATGGAGAGCTTACTCCTTTCAAACAAAATGAAAATATTTGGGTATACTTTGCAAAAAATGTTCTAAACGTCTCTGACTTTTGTCTTGCAGGAGGAACCTACGTTGAAAGAACTTTCACTTCCTATGTTGTAGGTGTTTGTGCTCCCCTGGAAAGCCTTCGGAATTATACTTCGTTTAAGTATATCAATAAGACCATAACCTACTCTGATATTTATAAGTTTGGACCAGTGGTAAATCTAAAGGACAGGGAAATGTTTTCCATAAAAGTCACTAAAGTAGCCCCAGCTGGAGAGTGTGCAACTTTTGTCAACTGCACTAAAAACTGTTTCGTGCTTTCAGCAGGCGTGAAGATGAATTGCAACACCAGCACTGACGTATCTTATGGCGTATCTCATGTTAAATTGCCTGCAGGATGGTTTCTAATATGTGGAAGGACCGTTTACTCATATGTTCCAGCAAACAGTTCCGGGGGACCATGCTCTCTAGGAAGACTGACGGTGTTTATGCCTCAGAAGCCCCACCCCACCCGGGATCCACAGGAACTCTCCCTTGCACTTGACTGTAACAATGATTTGCATCTTTTTAGCCCCGCCGAATATATATTTTTGACTACATTTGTAATGCCAACCATGGTAACCTCTTTGAATATGGAAATAAGCAGCTTAGCCTGCACTTTGGCAAAAGCTTTGAATGCTACATCTCAAGCCATTCGTGCCATCAGTAAAGAATTAGGACAAGCTGGAGAAGTAGTACTAGAAAACCGTGCAGCTCTGGACTACCTCCTTTTAAGACACAGTCACGGATGTGAAGGATTTAAAGGACTCTGCTGTTTCAACCTGACTGATGACTCCCAGCTCATAGAGCGTAAAGTAAAGCACGCAAATGATGTAGTGTCTGAGATAAAACAGAAAGAGGGCTTCTTTGGTGTTGATTTGTCTACACTAACCTCCTGGCTACCTAGTATGACTGGTCTTAGAGAAGCATTTGTTGTTTTTATTCTTTTTATCTTTTTCAGTCTCATAGCCTGTTGTTACATACAATGTGCCCCCTTATGTGGCTCTGCGATTAAGTGTGCAAGACACGTGCAACAGCAAAATGAATACGTCCAGATGAAACCAATCTCAAAACCAATCTCACAGAAATAAGATAGTTAAAAACTAACATTGGGGGTAATGGGGTAACTCGAGTTAATGTGTTTTTTTTTAGCTTTAACTTGTAGTTAATAGGCTTAGTGATCACTGCATGTGGAAAGCTATTGTTCTAGGAACTGGAATGCATGTCTGGACTCCAGAAGGACTGCAAGCAACCGAAACGGTATATGAGCCATGTGCTCCATGGAGACAATGTCCAAACATGGATAAAAAACTGCCGATTGGCTTGAGATGAGATGTAAGACAGTTTTTAGGGTATATAGCCCTCCATCTTCTCAGACTGCCAACATCTGAATAAAGTGTCCATAAAGATTCGATCCTTGTCTCTACTCACTGGTTCTGGTAGTGCCAGGCAGCACGAACGCTGACTTTTCCAGTTTCGGTACCTGGATTCATAAATCATCTATGGCCAAAGGCACTTGTAGCAAAGCTACCCTGGTAATAAATGTACGTGTGGGAAGCTCTGGTTCCCTCCACACCACATAGGAAGTGTTGTCACCTAAGACAGGAGTCAGAGTCTCAGGCCATGAATTCTCACAAAGACCAAGGTAGGAATGAGAGTAAGTAGTTTCCAGAATTCTGGAGATGCACATGAGCTAGTCAGCTGGGAGTGAGGAGGGTCATCATGAACTGACACATGTATTCAAATATATTCTCAGGCTTCCCATTTACTTCGAGCTCTAATCAAGTCATTTTTGACTACAAGGCATTCTATTCAAAGTTATTGTTTGCAATTTGGTTTTATAGGGGGTTAATGAGAATAATTAAGTAGAGACATAAGAATATGTGAACTGTCTTACTGGGTTAAATACTTGGCCCATCCCACCCTGTGTTCTCCTAATGTCAGAAATATCAAAGCCTGGGTCACGGGAAAGTGGTATTGTTTTCCTTGACTAAGTTCAGGAGCGTTTGACTTTCCTTAGTAGTACGTTAATGTATCCACAAGTTTTAAATGTGTTCAAAATACTGTATTAATTTTTGCGACAACTAATGTTCCATGCTGGATGAAGAGTTCTTTGTGTTGTTTACTTAATTTATTTCACTTAAGTTTGAAAGAATGTTCCTTCATCTAGCCATTTCAGTGTTGGAAAAGGGATCCTTCTCTCGGGTGCAAGTCCCCAAACCATCCTGGCCTAAAGCATGCACTGGGTACTGGACGAAGATGATCCATAATGCATATCGCCCTGATGTGTTCCACATTTTCTTCCTCCTAATTTTCCTCTTAACTTTCTCAACCACTAATCTGGTTGTTTTTTATGCCATTATGTCCTTGTCCTGACTCTACAATCTATACAATTTTATCTCTTGGTTATGAACTCTTCCTCCATCTGCAGTCATTGCCTTTCCTTTTTGGCACTGAACTTGTGGACCATCTTGGGACATGGATCACCGGGCTTAACCTAGTTACAGGTGTCTCCCTACCTATGCTTGATCCCCTTCACTAGCTCAAAGACCCTCCCCACCCCGCCAACTTACTCCAGTCTTTCAAATAAAATTATAACAAGTATTCATGTTATCCACATCACTCATTGTTTTATGAATTGCAGACTTGAATCCTTATGATTTAACTAATAAGTCAGGTTCTTAAAAGTCACACAAGAGCTGAAAATGAACTAAGCAATTGCACTGCTTTATCCTCCAAACTTGGTACAGCCCAACCAAGCGTATAATCTTGGGAATGTACAAATGAAACAAAACCACGTGGGGGGGGGGCAGTGGGGGGGCCTCCACTGTATCCGATGAGCATGGGGAGTTTACCAGATTGCCAGTGCATACATGAATTTTCCAAAAGACTAAACTCACTCAGTGTTGCTCCCTAGAACTGGTGATTCATTTTCAAGTAAGCTGATACTACAATTCTACTTCTACTTATTTTTCTTAAATGTAATTAGATCATGTTGTAGGAAGCCATCTTAGAGATTTTATTCCACATCTTCATCCCATAGACTTCTAGCTGTGGCCCAAGTGACCACAACCATCACAAGCAGAAGGTGAGCATCAAAGCACACGTTTCTATGTGCAGCACAAAAGCCCCTTTCTTACTCTTTCATTCAACATTTTTTTTTGCCCTGGCTGGTGTGGCTCAGTGGATTGAGCACTGGCTTGTGAACCAAAGGGTCACCGGTTCAATTCCCAGTCAGGGCACATGCCTGGGGTGCAGGCCAGGTTCCCCAGTGCGGGGTGCGCAAGAAGCAACAGGCAACCGCACATTGATGTTTCTCTCCCTCTCTTTCTTTCTCACTCCCTTCCCCTCTGTCTAAAAATAAATAAATGAAATCTTAAAAAAATAGCGTGAACAATTTTTTAAATTGAGAACCTATTATGTGTTCTAGGCACTAAATATCCAACAATGAATTAAGTAGTTTATTACATAAATAAAGTTTCCCTTGTGGAATTTATATTCTTTGGGAGAGAAAAACAATAAATAAGGTAAAACCTATAGTATATTAGGGATAGATGCTAAAAATAATGGGAAAGAGAGAGAGGGAGAACAGGTAAGTCACCCTATAGAGGATGTCATTTGCACAAAAGTCAAAAGGAAGACAGGAAGGCAGCCTTGAAGATACCTGACACAGAGCATCTCAGGTCAGGAGAACAGAAAGGACCAAGCACCTGATGAGGCAGGTGTGACCGGAGAGCAGTGAGAGTGGGGGCACCCGCAGGAGATCGGAGAGGCTGGGGGGTGAGCTAGATCCAATACCGGCTTCTGGAACATGGTCAGGGCCGTGGATTTGGCCCTGCTGTGTTTCTGCAGGAGCATCCTGTTCGTGTTTTAAGGTGATCACGCTGGTTGCCTTGCTGATAACAGAACGAAGGGGTGTAATGACGAAAGCAGAGCGCAGTTAGAAGGCTGTCGCGGTAATCCAGGAGAGAGTTGCTTGGGCCAGGGTGGTGGCAAGAAGTGAGATGGGGTGAGGTTTGGATACATTATGACTGTAGAGCCAAAAGGGTTTCTGGCCTAGCATAGGTGAGGTGTGAGAGAAAGAGAGGAGTTGAGAATGTCTCTAATATTTTTTGACCCAAATAGGCATCCTGCTAAATCTTCTCAAATCTTCAAAGACTCTGATATTCTCAGTTTAGCAAGCATTTCTAACTAGCGACTGTAATAATAATGTAGATTCTATACAAATTATTGCTTTATAATTTTCTGATTTTCCATGCTATGATAGACTGTTATATTTGTTTCCTTGATTTTTATATATAGATGTACATATATGTATATTTTACTGAATAGAATTTTATATCTGTTGCCAATTGCAGAATTACTTCTCTTAACTTAAAGAATGTCAAAAACAGTTGTATTAATTTATGAGGAAAGATGCTGGTGGCTTGGGCCAGAATGATGGTGGGGGTGCCAGGGGGCTGGGAGGTATGGAAATACAGTGAGAAGGGGTCAGATTCTAGATGTATTCTGAAGGCAAAACCTGAAGGATGTGCTAGTAGCCTAGATGGGATGAAAGAGGGGACAAACGAAGAAAATAAACTGTCCTAGTATGTTAACAATAATATATCTTTGTCACTAATAAGAATAAAGAATATTAGGTGATGTCATTAATTTGTGTGGGACTCATTCAACAATGATTATGCTGGGTCTTCTCAGTGCCCTAGGTGCTAGCGACATATCAGTGAACACGATGGGCAGCGACCCCAGCTCTCTTAGAGGACAGAGAATGTAAAATATAGACACACACACATCTATGTAATGTCAGATGACAGTGTCAAGGGTGGGGGCACAAGGAAGGAGAAAACACCAAGGGGATGCATATGTAATTAATTCTCAGCGTTCTTTAACTAATATATGCGATTTATTCACATGTCTATGTCTTTTCTTTTAAAGATTTTATTTATTTTTAGAGAGGGGAAGGGAGGAAGAAACATCAATATGTGATTGTCTCATGCGCCCCCTACTGGGGACCTGGCCAGCAACCCAGACACGTGCCCTGACGGGGAAGCGAGCGGGCAACCCTTTGGTTTGCAGGCTGGTGCTCAATCCACTGAGTCACACCAAACAGGGCCTATTTCTTTTTAGCAGCTTGACACTGAGAAATATATTCATTTGATCAATTTGACTACCAATAAAATATAATATGGGTTACATACTTAGGGTTTCTAGATCCTTCAGAGTGTTAGGAATGAAGAATTCAGCATGGTGCCCCTGGCAAGGCTAGCGCTCCTTGAGCACTTTGACAGAGTTCCCCATAGGAGTAACCGGGAATGTTTTAATGATGAGTAGTAAACTATACTTGGCTAGACAGCAGTCATTGCAGGCAACTGGGTTTAGACATCTACTCAGCATGACCTCTATTTAACCCACTCAGGTTGTCCTCATTAGGGCTTTTCACTTAGAACACCATTATAGCAATCATATACTGTATTTTTAGCATCTTATATAAACTTCCCCACAAATGCCCAAGTTATATAATCACCCCCCCCCCCACCGGGTTTTACTCTAGCTTCTCACAGATTTATAGTGGGGCAAGGAGGTGTGCTGCGGGGGTGGGTGGGTAAGGGGGAATCCCTGCCCAGTGACAGAAAACATCATGTTCCGCAGATGGGCGCCCCTTCCTCAGGACAGGGCTGGGTGTGCACCAACAAGCTGTGCTTCCTGATGCCTTCCTCTTCCAGTCCCAGCCTTCACCTTCTGCTGTCACTCTCTCTTCAGGTGTCATGTTGCTGTGTTCCCAAGCTGAGGAGACTCTCTGCCTCCTCTCATTGTGTTCAAAGCAACCCCTAGGGCTTGGCTTCAGGGGCAGGAGCACCTGATAGTTTCAGTCCCCTCCTTTTACAGATGGCAAATGTCGTTCAAGGAAGCCAGGTGGCTTCCTGACTCGGGTAGAGGCATGCACACTGTAAATTCCAGGTCTCTGGATTCTCTCTCTGGTGGGGCTTCTTTAATTAACCCAGCATCTTCTCCGATCTGTATCTCATGTATATAACATGAGGGGTGCCCTAGTGGAGGTCTCTGAAGCCCCTTCCATCTGTGCATAATGTATAGATATGCTACTGAGTATGTCCTGATTACATCACACTTAAGAGCTTACTGTTTTCAATGCAGACTAGAATTACACCAACTGAAGTGTATCAGAAAGAGGACATAATTTTGCTTGGCTCTTAAAGCTTAAATTTAGTCTTTTTAAATGATAAGAATGTGAAGAAACAAATGGTAATTCACCCACAGCAAAAAAAAAAAAAGTTCAAACACACATCTTCGGCTGGCTGGTATTCAAGGAGAGCACTATGCTACGTTACTCTCTCACTCTTTCGTGGGAGTTTACCTAGCTCAGGAAAAGTCTCCTTGTGTGCCTGTGGAGGGAGGGCAGGGCTGCAGGCAAGGATGGTGATAAGCATTTTCCAAATTAGGAAACAGATATGCTTTTCTTCTTACTCTTACATAACTGATCTATTTTAGAAGACAACACTAAAAACTGAAATGAAATACAAATCTCATGATTTTACTACTGTTAGAAAAGACACAAGCAAGCAATGCTGGAAGGCAAACAGAGGAGAGTCCTTCACCCCTGTCTTTCTCCTGCCCTGGGGGCTGTTTCACAGGCTTCTCCCTTCTCCGGGGCAGCCTGCTGGGTGAGTCAGAGACCAAAGTCCGAATTTTAGAAAAGGAAGCAAGAAGGGTACTCCTTCCTCTCTCCTGTGAATTTATGAAGCCCTCACGTCTGAGTGCAGATCCTCTTTGGGTGGCACCGAATGACAGCAGAGTGAACAGTCATGGGACCAGTGATTGTTTTGCCCCAGACTTCCGGATTCAGAGGGAAACTGTGTAGCACACAAAGGCCACGGAGGCAGTGCAGCCTCTTACATAAATAAGTTACATAAATGAGAACCAGTTATGTAAATGTATAAACCAGCAAACATGAATTATGACCATTCACAAACACCAGGGAGAACACGGCAAGGTTCCTCCTGCGGGCCTATTTTCTGCTCCCCCACCCCCCGTGATCATAATTGTACCATTTTATTTCCCACCAGGATGGGAGGTGGTGTCATATGGATTCAGGAGAGAAAAACTCCAAAGGACAAAAGATACTTCCCATTATTTTTTGAACTATATATTGGGAAAGTTCACAATAAAACCTGATCTAAACTATATTTGATAAAAAATATATGCGTGTTCATCAGGTTATACTTCTGGTGTAATTTATCATGCACACACTGCATATTTACTATTGCACATTTTGCAAGTTGCCGTGAAGGACCAGAATGCATCGCACAAGTCAATGTCCCTGTGCACAAGGATACTTGTACCACTGATGATTTCAAGTCTCAAATGAGTGTGCAGGCATCTCACTGCAGTCATTCTCCTGCTTATTGAAGGAAGGTAGTCACTTGGGAGGTAGAAATGGATTCAAGGTTATGTACATGAATTAATTTCAATATTCCCCTCCTCAAAGGATTAGGAATTGCGCCTTGGGTCTTAGCTGTAATATGATTGGTGTTTGATGTGAATGATAAATTTGTTTGCATCTGTACCTTGTTGGTACAGGAGCCTCGGTGAGCTCTTCCCTTGTTCCTATTGGGGAAATATACCTACATCTTCTCTGAAGGTACACGATCTGTTCATTGTGCAGTAAAAGCACATACAACCCAAAGCAAATTTGAGCCCAACTGCCTGTTCTGAATAGAGACATTAAACACTAGCTGGTTTCAGATGTAACATGCTGCGGTTAACATTTCATCTTAGCAGTTAATTTTGAAAATCTCATGTAAAATATTTCTAAGATATAACACAGTAACATTATAGTGGAATCAGTTATCTTAAAACCTCTGTGAAATATTAGCTGTGTGATTTTGAGCAAATAACTTTCCCTCTCTGGGCCACTGTTTCTAACCATTTGAAAAAAAAAAATTTGAAGTCATGTCCAGTAATAACAATCTAATACCCTATAATCGAGTCTACAAATATTTCATCCTAGAGCTTTAAACTCACTGCCATCAAGTTTAAAGACAAAAAAATTTTTTTTTTCTGTTGGTAAAACTGCAGACCCTGCTTGGGTTGTAGTGATATGGCGGCAGCCAGATAAAATGCATTCATCTTGGTGTTCTCACTTTAAAACCCTCAAATATAGGCCTTAACCGGCTACGGGGCAGTGAACGAGATGTGGAGAGTACAGAGGAAACCTTGGGAATTTGTGGGCTTCCTCCCTGGAAGTGGGGGTGAGTTTTCAATAATAAAGGCAGCAGTAACTTGGCGTCAGACAAAACTGCCTGGCCCTCCTGGAGTCACCTCCAGGACTGGCTGGGATACCTTGAGACAAGAAGAATTCCTTGGTGAGTGGAATAGGGAAACTGACACACAGCTGAGCACAATGGCCAAGCAGTTTACTGCCAGGTGCAGATGTTCACCAGGGCAAAAGGCCCCGAGTGCCTGGAACGAGGCAAACTGGGAAAACAAGGCCCTCTCCCTCAGGATGACCTTTCCTTGCCTGGCCTCTCCTCCCTGGAGATAACACCTAGGCCTCAGTTGTGTTTCAGCTGCAGGCCCAGAAAAGCAGTAAGACCAGGTGGGGGACTCCAGAACCAACTGCAATGACTAAAGACCCCCTTCCCTGCCATCGACCAATCAGTGGAGACCATGACCTTGAAGGGCACACCTGGAGAAATGGTGACTATTCTACTGAAACCTCCCTTAAGATTCCTGCCAGCAAGAAAGAAAAGCCTCAAGGCAAGGGACCCGGCACAGGAGCTCTCCCTCTGCAGGGCAGCCTGTGCCATTCCCTGTCCCTTTGTCTTTCCCCACAGGGATGCCTCTCCTACACGTTAAGGCAGCTGGTCCCAGGCTAATCCTCTCCTGTCCCCAAAGTCCCCTTTCCTCTGACTTCCCAGTGAGCTCGGGCAGCCCAGCCTAGGCTCTCCTGCTGCTTCTTCTATGTTAAGCCCTTCCTTGTTTCACCGTCCCAGCTTTAATGAACGTACCCTCATAGTCACCTGGGTTCATGCTGTGAGATCCTTCCCACACAAAGAACCCACATACTACATCTGGCCCTAGGCAGACCTACTCAAGGCCAGGCCCCTGTCCCATAACGTTATTTATAAAGTTGACAGACTCTAGGCTTCAGGAGTCACAAAGTCATTAGACTGCCTTTGTGCCTCCCTCGGCCCTCTACCTCTGCACGTCCATCTAGAACTTGGGTGTAAACTAATGAAAACGCAGCCTTGCACCTGACAACTGGGACACTACACAGGGAGGCCCCACAGGCCAGGAAGAGGGAGCAGGTTCCCCACCCGAGTGGGTGGGTATATCAGGGGAAGGATGGCGATTTGGGGCTCAGCCCCACGAAGACCTCTCGGCAGAGGAGGGCCCAGGAAGCACGCTTTCGGAGATCGGCCTTACCAGGTGGGGAGCGCGGGACGCGGAGGCTAGAAGGATGGAGGTCTGGGCTTTTGGAGCTTTGTTCAGTTACAAGCCACGCCCTTCTTTCGGGAGAAGCCAATTAGATCCCCGCTGGGGGATCATCTGACATCACGTCCCTCGCCAGGAGGGGTTTCAGAAGGGGCCGGGCCAGCCAGTCAGCCCCTGGGGGACCCTGGCGGTGCGGTGGAGTCCCGGCGCACTAGCAGAACCGGGCCCCACCCCGAGCCCGCAGGCCCCGCCCCCGGGGCTTCCCGGGCGCGCGCCGCCCCGCCGTGTCCGCGCGCCACGCCCCCCTGCTCGCGGGCCGCGTGCGGAGCCGCGCGCCCGGGAGGCTCCGGGACCGTGGCGGCGGTTGGCGGCGGCGGCGGCGGAGCAGTCCTCCACGGGCCATGTCTTTTCCGGCCGTGGCGAGGAGCTCCTTGAGAGGGAGTCGGGAGATGGCCCCCAGGCCGCGGGGCCGGGGCCGATTCTGGGACGTGGACGGCGGCAGCGGAGACCGGCTGGAGCGCGCTGCCGCGGAGTCGGAGCGCTGGGAGCTGCTGCTCCGCCGCGGCGAGCTGCTGGCCCTGGGCGGCCACCTGAAGGGAGCGCTGGAGGCGTACGCGGCGGCGCTGCGCCGCGGGGCCCCGGTCAGGCCCGAGTGCCTGGGCACCCTGGTGGACTGCCTGGTGCTCAACTACCGGCTCCGCCACGGGCTGGGCTGGAGCGCAGCGCGGGCGGCGGGCGCGGACACCGGCGCCGGCGGGCTGCTCAGCTGCCTAGGCTGCCGGGGCTTCCTGAGCGAGCCGGTGACCGTGCCCTGTGGCCACAGCTACTGCCGCCGCTGCCTGCGGAGAGAGCTCCGCGCCCGCTGCCGCCTCTGCCGGGACCGGCTGCCACCCGCTGCCGCCGCCACTGATGCTGAGGGCACCACCCCGCGGCCGCCGCCTCTGGCTGCCGCCATCGCCGCTTCGGGCTTCAGAACCAGCGTCGTCCTCAACCACCTGGCCGAGAAGTGGTTCCCGGGCCAGCTGGAGCGCGCCCGGGCGGCGGGCCGGCTCGGGGAGCTGCTGCACGAGGGACGCTACCGAGAGGCCCTGGCCGCCGCCTGCGAGGCGCTTCGAGCAGGTGACCGAGCGGGCACGCGGCGGCGCGGCCCGGCGAGCCCACCCCCTTGTCCCCGACGGGCGGGCTCCCCGGAGCTCGTCTGCGCCCCCGGGAGGCGCCTCTGCTCCCCGGGGGCCGCCTGACTCCTGTGTGTCGGGTCTCGGGGTCCCGGAGGGTGTGGGAGGGGGCGGCGCCCCGGGGTGCTTCGGTCACAATGGGGATGGCCCTCCGAGCCGACTGTGACGCGGCGCGGGAGGGGCGCCCGGGCGCGGGGTTCCCTCGGCCGCGGCCTGGCGGTTGGGCGTGCGCGCCGCGGGAACGGCGCCCGGGCCAGGCCGCCGGGCCGGGTGGGAGCGGGGCGAGCCGAGCGGCCCCTCTCTTCCTGCCGCACTCTTTCCGGTCATCGGCCGCGTCCGCCGCCGGGAAGCGACGGCCGGGGCGCGGAAAGGGTCCGCAACCGAGTGACGCTTGGCGGGCAGCGTTTACCTTCGTCTCCCACAAAAGTCACCGGGGCAATTGGAAGCCGCGGGAGGGCAGAATTGCATAAGCCGGAGGGGGGGCGGCGTTGTGTAACGGGTGACGTCCGGTGGGCGTGGCGGGAGCTCGCGGCCCGCACCCATCACCCGGGGCCCCGCCGGCCGCGCTCCGGGCGGGCGTCCGGGCGGCCCAAGGGGGGTTTAAGTCTTAACCTGAAACCGCCTGCGGGAGTGGTTCCTGTCGAGGGTTTCAGCCTGCCTGCTCCAAATCATACTCGTTTCATAAACGCATTCTGTGCTTACTTTTGAATACACCTAGTTCACGGTCAAGATAAAGAGGGAGTCTCCTGGAATTCTTTGCCACGCTTCAGTTTGCTTTTCCCTTCCCGATCAGGCGGCGGGGAATGGCCTTTAGGGCTTTTGTCTCCTCCTCCTTCGCAGCTCAGGCCTCCTAACCTAGGTCAGGACTCTTCTTAGGTGGTTTTCGGCTGTGGAAGGGGGATGTTGCCTGACTTATCGGTGTAAAATGTAGAGTGGTTCTGTAAATCAGTGATTCTGTACCAGGGAGAGGTCGCCCCTCTCCCCCAAGGGGACATTGTCTGGAGCAGCGTCTGCAGACATTCTCGGTCGTCCCCCCCTTACGGGACCGGTGCCGGTCCATTCAGCTAGGGATGCTGCTTAAACGCCCCACCGCGCGCAGGACTGCCTCCCACGCGATTGCCAAGCCCAGACTCTCTGGAGTGTCACTGTTAAACCTCGTGTTAACGAAACAGACCTAGTTCAAGCTTAGCATCCATATTTGCAGAAAATAATACTTGGGGGAATAATCTCCAAGAAAATAGACATCTAAAATACAAACTGATGTTCGGTATCAGGTAAATTGATAAACTATGTAACTGAAAGTATTTTGTTATGGTTCTTTCTACCCAAGTTATTTAATATTTTCAGACTTCGAAGTACAAGCCTGCTACATTTTCATTCACTTCGACTATTTTTTAAAGGAGAGTAGGCAGTTATAAAATAGAATACAATGTCAAGTCCAGAACAAAAGAGAACTATTTGGTATACAAAATTGTGGTGCAGACAACTCCACCTCTAGGCCACCGTCCTGATTTTCAAAGCAAAGAAGCAAAGCTAGGGCGCGGAAATGACTTGTCCTCAAACTAGCGGGTTGTAGAGGTGGCAACACGGTATTCGCCAGTTCTCCTCAAGGTTGGACCAGCGTTCCTCCAGCTGTTATAGCTCATCCAATGAAAATGTTTGACATAAATCTGTAATTTTTTTTTGTCATTAGTGTAAAATAAAGGAGGCAAGTTATTGACAGCTCTATTCAGTATTATGATTTCACGATTTGACCTCTTAAATTAGGCATTTCATAAGAATTCAGGTCCTAATCCATGGAAGAACAGTTGAGCAAGTTACTAAATAAGGTCTAGCTTTGTGTTCTGTGACCAGTAATCCTTCAATTAAGGAAGATTGTGGCCCTCAGATTGACGGTATTATTTTTTAACAGAAAAAGACTCTGAAAGATCTACTGACTCTCTTTTTCAATTTGCATAGACGGCACCTGGGAATTTTTCCCATTCAACTACTCAGTCCTAGTTTTGCATGACTAGAACCCAGGTCTCCTGACTTAACACCTCATTAGCCTGTTTTCCCCTCATTTTTAGGTCTTTCAAAAATTATTAATTACATACTGAAGAATATGTCTCAATGATACTAATGAGGATAACATTTTTCATCCTTTGATTTTTTAGTGGTAAAACACAGATATTGTGTGCGTAACACTTTATGGTCATAAAAATATTTAGTAGAGTTATAAATCTATTTGTACAGTTAGCCTTTAACTTTTCCGAGAGCTGGCTAGTTAGCTAGATAGGGATTTATATAATTGTACAGTTGTAGTTAATAATGATATGGTCATTGTTGGCAATGGAAAAAGAACTTCACTAATTTCTTCATGTAATTCTTAAAATGAAATGAATAAATACTATTAACTAGAAAAAAATAATCTAGTCTATAGTTAGCCCACACACATTCAAATTTATCTCTGTCAACAAGAAAGCTTGAAAACCTTTGCCAAAATAGCAGAAATTTCCCATTGAGATTACATAAGTTTCTGTTGAATTGAAGTATATTTAGATAACACTTAATCCATTGATCTTTTGATAATAACTCTCAGATGTTTCATAACTTTCTGTCTTTTTAGTATTCAAGGATATTATGTAAAAGTCTTGTCTGCATTGAATCTTTATACTTGAGTCTGTTGAAATGATCCCACTTTGCTATATTGTCTTTTAGTTTTAATGAATTTTTACAGGCTTGCCTCCTCCCTTTGCATGCCCCTCTTTCCCCAAAGAAGGGAATAGAACAGAATAATTTACAGTTTGGATGTTTGTTTGTTTTTTAGATAAAGGTCATGAAGAGGAGAACATTTTATTTTAAATACTTGGAAATTTTTGTGTTTAATGTATTTTGTCTTTATACAATCCTTGACTATTGCCAAGTATTTTTAAATTCTTTACAGCACTTGATCTTCACAGAGAATCCTGTGGAGCACTGTTGTCCTCAGAAGGCAATTAAGGCACCTCAAGCTCGAGATGCAGTGTGGCCTAGTGGTTAAAGCTGTGCATGCTGGGAGCTGCTGGCCTAGGTTGGAATGCCAGTGCAGCCCTCCACTTACTCTGTGACCTTTAGCCTGTGGTCTAACCTCCTCTATCTGAAAAGTGAGAATAGCATCTTACAAATAATAACAACCACCTAGGTTTGTTGTGAGAATTGAGTCCAAACCTGTAAAGCACTTTGAATGGTGCCTGACAGAGTAAATGCCCAATAAATATTAATGAAAAGACAGTGCTTTTTATAAATGTAAAAGTTGTGCTGCAGCTACAAGATGATTTAGCTGAAACTGACATCTAAATCTTGTGATGCCAAGTCCCATCCTTTTCTCTCTGCCACATTAATAACGCGACTAGGGTGAGGGTTAAATCCTGATTCCAGCTTGCGTATGTTAATTAATGGAAACATTTTAGCCCACGTCAATAAAATACAGATACTGCAAGGCTTTAGGCATACAAAGATTGTCAGGTTATGGGTAAATACTGAATACATTTAAGGAAAATGAAAAAGGTTTTTAATAATCAACCTTTAGTGTGATAACCTTTAGAGGTTAGTGTGAAAAGATTTGAATTCAGGCAGAAAACTGCACATGTTATACTTTACAAAGGACTTGAAACATTGTATCAAGATCTAGCCTCATTTTCTATCAACTTTTGAAATATTTTGTGTTACGTCAATGTTATTTATCGAGCACTTGTGTGCTAGGCAGTGTCCTAACTGTTTGCATGCATTATCGCGTTTAGTCCCCACGGCAGCCTGACGCTGCAGGCCACAGCATTTTACAGGTGAGAAGATGGGATCAGAGAGCTGGGTGAGCTTCCAGTGGACCTGCGCCCAGGTCTTCTGAATCCAGCGGTCATGGTCTTCATCATTATGCCAAGCTGTTATTCTTGGACTTTATTTAATCAATCCCTAATAACTTGTCGTAGTTTAACTGTGATAACCAAGTCCTCCACACTGAACTTGAAAAGTGAGAGAAGCAAAGAAATTTGGTATTTTGGTTAGCCATTGGAATTTATGAAATAGCTCCACATATAAATCAAGGAAAACAGCACTCAGGAGAATGAGAAAGAGGATATGAATAGTGAATTTTTATACTTACACATACTCAGTGAAGAAATGCATGTATACTGGTTTTTTATTTTTCTAGGAAACAAAAACACAGCTTGTGGAAGTGTAAAATAAAGGATTTTTTTTTTAATAAAAGGATTAGAATGTATTGAAAACTATATATAACTTTCTACACAGTCATTCAGCTTTATAAAAAATAACTAAGGAAATAAACAGATATGTAAAGCCATATAGATAGATGTTCATGCTCCTTTTTATATTAGCAAAAATTGGAAGTAAAAATTGTGGAGTAGGGAATTTTTAAGATTGTGTATATAGTACAATACTTGCAACCATTACAAATCAAGGGGACTTAATTACATTGACAGAAAAGTCTGTTATAAACAGTATATTGGTATAGTTTATAAAACTACATTAAAAAAAGTACAGGTTATATGCCAATACTTGGTATTTCTTTGTGGTGGGAAAAATAATTTTAATTCTTAATTGGCTATATTTTTCAAATTTTATAAGTAAACAATAACTTTTGTAATTGTAAAAGTTTCTCGAAAATGAACTAAGGACAGAACTTATTAATAATCACACATATTCCTAAGGATTGGAAAAAGATGAAGGATCACTTAGGAAAGCCAGGCCTTAGGGATACAAAAAGAGGAAATAATGGAGGAAGCACAGAAAATAGATTTTGGAATTAATGCTATGCACATACAGGGAAGAAACGAGTCCTAATAAACATTAATAGTGCTTCGGTGTGCACTGTCCTAAGCGTTTTGTATGTGTGAACTCACTGTGCTTTGGCTATTCAGAGGGCCCTGATGAGTGCATTCGGCTCTTTTTAGAATTAAGAAGAGGTGGCTCTGATCTCTTTTTAAAAAGGACTGAGAGTTTGAGCTCACCTGATTTTTTCCCCTAATAGTCATTCAATATAATTATCCCACTAATATTTGAAGTTCTCAATAAAAACATTAACTATGAATAGCTGGGGAGCAAAAGCTTTAAAAGCTGGCCCTCTTGTCCTATCTTCGGGAGTCTCAACAGTCCGAGCCTTTGGTGTTGAGAGCGGAGAGGGGACGCGGGTCGAGCGGAGCGGCGTGATGGACTGACTGCGTGTTCTCCCTCCGTCCCTCCCTCCCGTGCTGTCCCTGGTGACCGAAGCTGTGCGAGCGGGGTGGAGGCATTGAGGAAAAGGTGTGAAATTCAGTAGTTTCCAGTGTGCGCTGCATCAAGGATGAGGCAATGGGGACTCTCTGTGCAAGAACAAAGTGGGAGATTTTTTAAAAGCTCAGGAAGGGGGCCAGGAGTGGCACGGGCTGCTGGTTGGGACAGTGAAGTCCTCCTCTCCGGTGGTGCCGGTGGTGCCGGTGGTGCCGGAGCGGGGGCGGCGCGCGTGGCTGCTCCTGGACGCACCCCAGCTGTGGGCGGGAAACGGCGCCTCCCGGGCCCAGCCCCTTTTTCACAGCTCAGGGCTGCTGATGCCTCGTGTAAATCAGGATTACACGATGCTGTTTCACAATAAAATGAAATTTCTAATTAGATAATAAGCTCCTCAAAGGCAGGGATAAAGTACAATCTTTTGAACACCTACAGGGTCTGGCTTTGTGCTAGAACTTTTCATTCTTGATTGGTTAGTCATATCACCTTTTGGTTTCTATTTTTGTTTTCAGAGATAACGGTTTCCAATTACATTGCTTTAAGAAACAAAAGACAAAAATATTCTAGACATGTCTTTCATTTAGGAAATAAGACATATTTTCATGAAATATTAGTTTCATTCTTGTTTAAAGTTTTCCATTGGTTTAAATTTGAGCGAACAGTACCATTCCAATTCTCAAGCACCAGCCATTGAAAAAGGCCTGTTTACTGTAATTTTTCAGCTGAGAGTTATCTGTGGAAAAGCAACCTTTTCAAAACTGGAGTTGAGTTTTATAACAGTTTTTTAAATGAGGTATTATAAGTCGTTATGCCCTTCTCACAATGAGTGCTTTATTTTATATGCACACTTTTTGGAAAGCATCAAAGATGAATAGCTTTAAAAGAGTCAAGTTAATCTGTATGTGCTGAAAATGATTTTTTTGCTTAGACTTCCATTTTAGAATCTGTATACTTGTAGTAATTGATTATGGTATGGGGTGAGCCAGCCAAGTGTCTGAAGTTGTGATGGCTGTTGGATACTAATCTGGTTTCTCATGTAGAGAGGTGGAGGGTAGAGAAATTAAAAACAAAGTGTTTTTCTCAGGAATATTTGAAATTAACCTGTTTTGGAATGGCTTAATACCATTCCTGCTAATGGTGGGGATTAAAATTTTGACCTTTTAAGAAAGCTGACTCTCAATCAACCTGTTTCCTCCTGAATCAGGACCATCATGTGCCTCCTAAGACTGGCTTGTCCGTCTTCATCACTGTGAAAATTCCATGTGCAGTAGTGACATGTGGTTGTTTATAAGGAAGGATTCAGAAACTAGGCTGTAAAAAATTTAAAATTTACCATAAAAAGGCAAATGTAAACATCTAAGATGTATATTTTAAATTGTATAGAACGCCCTATTTTAAGAAAACATTTATTTCCATAGAGGTGATTATTCATATTACAAAAATATTTCCAGTGTTCTTATGAACCCTAATTCTCTCCACAAAAATAGTCTACTTTTGAGTTCATGTAACTTCTAGATAAAATTAAACGTGTAAGTAGGTTGCACCCTATACTTCGTTCATAACATTTAGTTTGGTGGTTATTGACTGGAATCAAACTAGGTTAATTGTTAAATCTAGTATGGTGTATTTTGTGGATCATACAATAATCTTTTAAAAACAATCAACCTTTATAAAATACTTATTTCAGAGCCTGGCAACTTGACGCTGAAAATTTACAGAGCTGAATCATATGCTGGTCTCCAAGAGTTTAAAGCAGCCATAGAAGATTTGAATGCAGTTCTCTTTCAACTGCCAAATTGGCCTGAGGTAAAAGTACTGTTTCATATTTTGCATACATTTAAAAATTTCAGCTGTAAGGAACATGCATTCAGTTATGGTTATAAGTTTTAACAGAATGGTTTGGTTGACTCAGAGTCCTCAAAATCTAAGTTCAGTAAATTATAAGAAATCTTTGTTTCCTAACTAAAGAACAACCTGAATTCAAGGCACAGGGAAAAAAAATAGAGACTTTAATATACAAAATTTCCTCAAAGAGCTACAACTGGCCATATTGGGAAGATGGTTACAAACTGGCCATCGATGCAGGGAGTCAGTAATGGAAAGGGAAGAGGTCCTTGAAGCTGGAGGCCTGAGTGGGGCGTCATGATGGGAAGCAGACCATTGGGTGGTGATTTCACACAGTAGATGGAGGCAGGGGAGGCTGCCTTGCCACCTGGTGTGAAGAAAACTTGCGACATGCACATAATCAGTTTACCAATTTTCCTGTTTAGCAAATTGCCAAGGCAGTCAGTCCATCTCCCATACGTGTTTTTTAAACTAGAGGTCACTCTTTGTCATGACTTCCTCCTCCATTCAAAACTGTGCCTTTGAAGATGGTATATTAAGGATGGTCAAAAAATTTTAAATTAATTTCAAAAATTATGTAGAATTCCATGCTAGCATGACTGGCTAGTACAGGCACATATATGTTAAGAAATAAGAGGGAAAATGACCCGTACGAACAGCTTAAGAACCCTCTGGACTTATTGCCGGGGTGAAGGAATTAGGAGTGTGGCTTGCAGTCATTTTCTCAGCCTCAGCTCCTCGGTAAGTGCCTCTCCAGGGCAGCGTGCGGACACACCTTTCCAATGCTCTGAGCTCCGCAGAGTCACTCGGAGCTTCAAAATGAGCATTTTCGAGCAGACCTTTCTTTTTCTTTACTTGATATTAATGTTTTAAAAAACAACTCCATCAAAAAAGTCCTGTGTATGTGCTTTTGTTGAAGGTTTACTTCAGGAAAGGAAAAGTGCTCCACGATGCTGGCTTTCTAGGTGACGCCTTACAGCTCTTTCTGCAGTGCTTAGCCCTCGACGATGACTTTGCACCTGCGAAGCTAGAAGTGGAAAAGGTAATCAGTTTATCGACTTTCATAGTTTAATAGTCTAAGGCTAAAACAGTTATTTTGAAAAATGCTAATTAGAAAACTGGGCTAAGAACATTTGACTTACAGTTCTTAACCGTAAGTCAAGTTTAGCAGCAATTCGACAAGTGTTTTTCAGGTTCACATACTTAGTGTTTTGAGTTCTTACTGAAATCAAAACATTTCATTCACAAATATGTAAATGCATTATTGCTTGGTTAAATTTAGATGTTCCCTAATAGTCTGTTTTATCCGAGCCAGACTAATTATCCTTAATTAAACATAGCTGTCATGATGTGTCTGCTCAGGAATTTTTATTGGCCTGGTTTTTGCCTTTCATTTCAGGTCTAAACTTTGCTTACTTTTTATGGGCGCCGGGAGTGTCTCCCCAGTCAAGTTGTCCTCCTGAGTTTTCTTTTTTTCTTTCTGTTTTTTAAACATTTTTCTCAGTAGTCAATACTCCACTTTCTCAAGTTTGTTCTGCAGTGTGTTAGTAGGTGTCAATTAAAAGAAGAAAGGGACGGGCTTCTCTGATCAAATGACTTTGGGAAACATGAGGTTAAACCAAGTTAAACAGGTTTCTTCAAAGCTGCTCCGAGGTTTTGCTATGCTGGCAAGAGGGTAGCACTCACAGATACTCACAGAGCGTCTGGCGAGACTAGAGCCTTTGAAACTGTTTTGGGGAAATCCTTACCCTAACACAACTTCAGTGCCTGGTCACGATTCTCTCTCAATGTCCTCAAAACAGGCCGCGTCACTCGATCACCTTTGTCATGTTTCTTAGAGTGTGGCTTTTTGTCCTGATCAGCTTGGGTGCGTGGTAAACACACAGATTCCAAGGCCCGCCACAGACCTTCGGAGTTAAAGTCTCTGGACCTGGGACACAGTTTAAGAAGCACCTCGACAGTCTTATATACCCTGAAATGCGAGAACTTGAAAATTTTTCTCATGTCCCAAATGTCTGTGAAGCAGGCTAACATGGGCATAGCTTCTCTACAGGTTGTTTGCGTAGACATTCGAGCCCACTGATTTAACAAGAGTTTGTTTACTGTTGTGTGTTTTTCGACTGTTCTGTATTTGTTAGTGTCCCCTCCCTGGTAAGACTGCAGACTTTTTAAGGGCTTATAATTTTGTATTTTCCATGCTGTTGGATATCCTCATATATCTGTAAATATTTGTTGGTTAATACAGTCAGGTGAATGCAAAATACCTGATACTTTGAAATATTTGTTTGTCCCCAATATACTTCTTGTAAATTGTGGTATAATTTATATTCAATGAAATGCATGGATTTTATTTATAATTCAGTGAGTTTTGAGAAACTATAAACCCATGTGACAACAGCCCATCAAGATACAGAATATCTTCATCACCCTAGAAAATTCCCTCATTTCCTTTCCAGTAAATTCTCTCTCTCTCTCTCTGCTTCCAGCAGCAACTACTGTTGAGATTTCTGTTGCCATGGCGTAGTTTCGCCTGTTCTAGAACTTAATATACATGGAATCATACAGTGTGTACTCTTTTGGGTCTGGCTTTTTTTCCAACATAATATTTTTGAGATACATCCAGTGATTAAAAAGGTTTTGTTGTTCACTCAGTATCCCATTGTATGAACATACCACAGTTTGTGGTATTTGCTGTTTGCAGTGACTTTCATTTGGATTGTTCCCAGTCGCTGCTATAAACATTCTTGTGTAAGGCATTTCATAGACATACATTTTTATATCTCGTTGGTACACACCTAGGAGCAGAATGGCTGGGTTCTAGGGTAGGCGTGTGTTTAATCCGTTTTTTCAAATCAAGGGAAATGCAAAAACATATACAGATGTTTAAATGTTTGTTCATTAAGTGAGGCATTGCTTGAGTGCCTACCAGATATGCACATTTACATTGTGTGTGTTTCCTTTTATTTACATTGTAATGATAAGGAATAATTCTAATGTTTGTGGATTTGAGAGATGGTATAGCTGAAAAATCAACCTCCAAATTTAGACTTTAAGAAATGCTCTGCTGTATTTAAGAAATACAGCTAATTTGGCAACCAAAGAAAACAAACAAACAAACTGAATCCCTCTCATTTCCTCTAGCCAGGTTCTTGCCCTGTCTTGACCTGCCCTGTTTCTCTGAGAGTTTTAGGTGTATTCCTGATAGAAGTGCCCAGACATTTTGGTATTGCAGCTGCCTCCCAGGTTAACCCCAGCTGCTATGGGGCAGCTGCCGTCTGGTGCTCCCAGCCAAGAGCTGGCGTGGTGACTGCCCGAGCAGGTTGGTTTTTCAGTGAGAAGCTAAATTCCGAAGCTAAATACATGGAATTTTAGAGTTCTGGAGTTAGAGGTCCAAGTTCTCTAGTTCACATAAACACTCTTAAGTCCAGCCTTAAAATAGACATTGGAGGTGGACCATGAACTATTTTGACAGGTGGGACTTGCTGATCTTCAGAGGTAATTTTCTACTCCTCTAAGATCTCCTCTTTTTACCATCCTTACATTAAAAAGTCAGCTTTTATCTTGGATGCCTTCTCAGGCTTCCAGTTGAACCACGCGCCTACCTTCCTTTTGAGTCATTTCTCTGAGATGGCTTGACCCCGTTGAGGCACACTTTGGCTTTGCAAGACCTTTACATGAATTTGGCAGTTCCGCTTATTACTTAATCTCTTCCTCCCCTGCTCATATTAAAAATAATGCCTGCTACAAGTTTTCGAAAAGTTCTTAAATATTAGATAACTTTTTATTGACTTGTCCTTAACCAAATATTTTATGTTTTTCATTCCTTTTATAATATTTCTCTTACAGATTTTATTTGACTTATTATCACCTGAAAACTTAAAAGAAGGCCTGAAGGATTCTTCCTGGAGTTCATTGCCGTGTACAAAAAACAAACCTTTCGGTTTTCCGTCAGTCATAGAGGAGCCGCACTCTGCCAGTGAGCTCGGCCCAGAGCAGGTAAGGGCTGAAAAAAGGGCAGAAAAAATGGGGTTGGTGCGTCTGTTTCCTCGCACGTTAAGATCTTCACTCCCCTGATTTCAGTTCTGGAACCTGCTTAGATATTGTTGAACTATTTAATGATCGTCTCAATGGGATTTTTCTGTCCATAACCTTTTATTTTACACTAAAAACTTTTATGTAAAAAGACTTGTTCAGGAATCACAATTTTAAGTCCCCTGAATATTAGAAAACTTTTAGTCTACTGGGAAATGGAGAATATTGTATTTATTTTAGTTTCCTCGGGAGAGGAACAGTTATTAGTATAACCGCTTAAACCTCATCATAACGTAAGTTCGCTGGATGCCTGGGGCTGTGTAAGTTCTGGCAAAAGTCATTTACTTGCCAGGGTTTTAGAATTAAAAGTTGGCGCAGTTAAATGAAGAGTTAATGGACATTATAGACACTGACATTTCATTTCAGTTTGGTTCTTGGCGAGGGCACTGAAGGACACGAAAGAAGTGCACATGCCCTTGTTACTGTATTTTTGCAGAATGAAGAAGTGGCAGAGGCCCCCTCAGAGCCCGTCAGGGGAAGCTTGAACCGTGCCCAGTCGGCGCAGGCCATAAACTCCACCGAGAGGCCCGCCCGGGAAGACGGCCTGAAGCGAGTGTCCTCGGAGCCGTTACTCTCTGTCCAGGAAAAAGGTGCTCTCCTGAAAAGGAAGTTGTCTCTCTTGGAGCAGGACGTGGTTGTCAGTGAAGATGGAAGAAATAAGCTTAAAAAGCAAGGAGGTAAAAGTTTCACTGTGTTCATAGGACACATATTTACTCACTTAGAATAACTTTTAAACTTTTTCCTAAAGATAACCCTGTTTCTTTGTCTAAATAGAAACTCCCAGTGACGTCTGCACGTTTTCGTTAGCTTATGGGGACATCCCAGGAGAACTGATAGATGTCTCAGACTTTGAGTGTTCTCTGTGCATGAGGTAAGTGTGTCACATTTTATAAAAGATGCATTTTTTATATTAATGTACATAAAATACAGGGTAGGTAAAGGTGACCTCCTCTGTAATAACAGACAATGTAAGTGAACAGAGTATTGTACTAAATATCGAAAGATAGGAATTTTACTCCTAGGTTGACCTTTCACACCTTTCACTTGTGAACCTTGGTTTTCCTTATTTAGAAAGTGGGGTCAGTATTTGTGTACTCTCTCTCACAGTGTTATGGGAATCCAATGACTTAAATATAAAAAGTATCTGGCAAATTGTAAAGTGCTATAGAAGCTATACCCATAATTTAGAAACATCCATGACGTTAGATTTGGGTAAGAATTCTAATTATGTATTGTACGTATCTGCCTCTACCTTGTTTATGTATTTTAACCATAAAACCCTATTAAAGTACCTTTGGCTAGGGGTTTCCATTATGTAGAATGCTTAGAACCCTAGATGACTGACAGTTTGGAAAGAGCATTTTCCTCCCGCGTACGTTGTGCGGAGTCGAAGGAACAGTGTGCAAAGGGTTGGGAGACCTGGCGCTGGCCCCACAGGCCGGCGGGAACGCCCTGTGTCCCCGGGCAAGTGCCCCAACTCCGAGTCTAGTCTCTTCTTTTATGAGGTAAGGGGATGAGACCCGACCATTTCTGAAGTACCCAGACATCTAATAATACTTCTAGGAAATTCAGAGGTGTTTCAGGAAATAATTTTTCATTATTATTTATTACTAGTTTTCCCATATTATTTGAATATCGCATGTGGTATTGGGCCTAATATATCTTTAGGATTTAACTGTAATATTTGTTGGATTACTCCCCTTATGAATTTTATATTGTAAAGCTTTTAAAGGCTTATTAAGAAAACCAATTTTATTTTATTTTTTTTTACGATTTTATTTATTTATTTTTAGAGAGAGGGGAAGGGAGGGAGAAAGAGAGGAAGAGAAACAGCAATGTATAGTTGCCTCTCACACGGCCCTCACTGGGGACCTGGCCTGCAACCCAGGCATGTGCCCTGACTGGGAATCAAAGTGGGACCGTCTGGTTCCCAGCCCGCGCTCAATCCACTGAGCTACACCAGCCAGGGCAGAAAACCAATTTTAAAGAGATGAGAAAATAAGAATCTATGAAAGCTATTTAATAATTATTAATGATATATTTCACATTATTTATTTTGCATGAAGTCTTTGAAATCTGGTGTGTATTTTACAATTCCTGCACATCTGAGTTTGGAGCAGCCCATTCGAGTGGCTCGTGCCACTGGTGGTCATGTGAGTTAGTGCAGTCCTAGTGCTGGGCAGGGCGCCTGTACTGAGAGAACATTGAAGGTGTTCTTCAGGAGAGAGTGGTTGCGTCACCGTGTCCCTTTGCTCCTCTCAGCAGGGGTTAGTGTCGTTCCCCTCTCAGTAGAGATTAGTGTTACGGTTCTGGTGTTGGTTTGTTCAGTTTTCCCAACAGGTTGTTTAAGGTGAAAACTAACATGTATTTTGGTTGGTTCCAGGTTGTTTTTCGAGCCAGTAACCACCCCTTGTGGACACTCGTTCTGTAAGAACTGCCTTGAGCGTTGCTTAGATCATACGCCATACTGTCCCCTTTGCAAAGAAAGCTTAAAAGAGGTGAGCGTTTTATCTGTTTATTGGTCTCAGATATGGTTTTATTTCTATTCAGCTGTAGAAATAGTGATTATCGTGTTCAGAATGAATTACATTTTACATGCTGAGTGAGTGTCAAGGAGAGCGTTTCATTACCGTGTGTTAGTGCTGGGGAAAGTGAGGATGGGGGAAGCCGAGAGGTCCTGGAGACCAGGCCCCGGCACTCACTTTTTAAAATAAAGTGGGTATGGTCAAGCACCTGCTCAGGAGTAGGTTCAATTTTAATGAGACAATATTGGGGAAACCCAACTGCCCTGCCTTATTGCCCAGCAATAGGCTAAATTTCTGGCCTAGTTCAGGCCCTTTAACATCTGGAACAACTCTGTCCAGAATGGAAATGCTCTCTTTCTGTGCTGTCCAGGGTGGTAGCCACTAGCCACATGTGGATATTGCGCACTTGAAGTGTGGTTCATGTGACTGAGGAGTTGTATTTAAGGAGGCACGTGTGACCAGTGGCTACCCCGTGGGACAGGGCAGCGGCAGACTGGCAAGGAGCGGGAGACACAGCTCCCCTCACCCCTTCTCGTGGGGTCAGTGTCAGCGCTGGTCGCCTGTGTTGGGAAAGCGGCTAGATCCCAGTGGGCGCCTCCTGCAGCAGGCAGGAGGATCACACCTCAGTCGTGCCCGGGCCGCTGGAGCTCCCCAAGCGGGGCCAGAGCCGTGTCATCCTGAGCCCCGGCCGTGCTGGTGGCGTCGATCAGGGAGAGCGAGCCTGTCCCTGGTGGTTGACAGCATTGTTTAAAGCAAAAGCGTCTCCCAAGTCTGGATAAAGACGTGATAAAAGCCATGTTGCTATTGAATATTCATAGCTATTTCCCACATACAAAGCACAATTCTGTATCAGTATCATGATATTGTATGTGTGTTGTTATGTTTGACACGGGTCTTACATGACAAGCTGGTACGTAACCACGAAACCATGTATGAAATGTTCACGGCATCAGGAAACAAGAGAAACTTATTCTTATGGGTTTGTCAGTTACATGTTCAACTAATGTACTTCAGTGTTTTCAGGCGAAGTACTCTAAATTTGCTATTCTTCCTGTGTTTCTAGAGTTTTTAGATTGATTAACAGTTAGATACATTCCTTTAAATTTAGAGATAGCTTGCCTTAAAAAGATGTTTGGAGTTTGAAAGAAAATAAGCCTATGTAAAAATAACTAGCATACTGTTTAAAAACAACTTTATCCTCCCGGCCATGAGAACACTTTATGTAATGTAATCTGTATAATCTAAATGTACGTTTAAAAAAATTAAAATTGGTATGCTTTACGGTTTTATGTTTTTCCTACTTGTGATTTTATTTTGCTCATTTTTTAATTTGAATATATTTTAAAGAGAATTTCTATAGCAGTGTATTAATCTAATGATTTAATGTTTTCCTATTGTTGGTTATGTAAATTGTTTTGTTTTCTCTTTTTTATATACTGTGTTTTATGTCTTTGAATATTTCCTTAGGATAAGTTCCTGAGAGATAAATTACTAGCTTAAAGGTTTTATGTTTATAAGACGCTGAAAACCAATTACCAAATTACTTAGGTCCCTAGAAGTGTGCAAATTTAGATTTCTATCAGTAATTTAAGACAGGTCCTATTTCCCCAAATTTAATACATGCATATTAAGTTTTAAAACATCTTTATTAATTTAATAGAAAAGTAATAAAATTGCTTTTATAATGCCTATAATTTGATTAACTGTATAACAGACTTGTGAGTTGTCTGTGTGCATATTACCTGCCCGAGAGGGCCCCCGTCAGGGGGTCTCAGTGTGGGCCCCCAACCAGTAGTGCGTGTGTCCCCTGGGAGCTGGTTGGAAGTACCAGACCCCACTCCAGGGCCGCAAAGGCAGGAACTCTGGGGGGAGGCCCAGCAGTCTGCGTTTGAACAAGCCCTAATTCACGCTAACATTTGAAAACCACTGCAGCTACCCATCTCCCAGCCTCTCGTACTTCCTACTTCATTTTTCATTGGATAATGACAAAGCCCTTATTTATGCTGGCTCCACAGATTAAAGGGTGGCTTCTGTTTATCTTCTCTCGTCATTGTCTCCCAAGAGTTTTTCCTCTTTTATTAAATACATTTGTAGGGGACATTTTCTTTGCCCAGAGTTCTGTGCGTGTGCTCTAACCTGGTCCCTGCCCCTATGCCGTTTTCGGTTTGCTTACAGAGAGATGATGTACCTCTGTCCGTGTGGTACAGTGCAGGGTATGGTAGCTGACTTTTATATGGCCCAAGCAGTAAAAGCATGGGGTTCTTGGGAGGCAGGAAAATAATTAAGGAAGACTTTATGAAAAAGGTAAAATGGAGCCAGACCTTCAAAGATTGGTGGGCTTTCCATAGGCAGGAATGAAAGAGATGGCTTTTAGCAGTTGGAATAATGACACAAAAAGGCACGTGGGTGGCCATTTTCAGAGTGTGAAGGGAGTGGTAAAATGCGCCACTTGATACAGGGTCCGGGGGGTCGTATGGGAAAAACCACCTCTTAATATAAAGGTCTGAGTCAGGGTGAAGTGACAGGGGAAGGAGAATCTGAGAGAAAAAATGTGACCTGGAAACTCTGCCACTGACATAAGGAACAAAAAGGGGGTGGGGGGGCAGAGTTTTGCTTTTTTAAAAGTAAGACATGCATCATTTTCTTTATTTCTTATATTATTTTTGTTTTTCAATAAAAATGCCAGTTTCAGGTACCCATGAGCCCTCGGATTGGACTTGGCTTTTGGTGTGGGGGATAGCAGGAGCAGGGCTGCCAGCTGCTGACACAGGGCTTGTGGTCGAAGCAGGACCCAGGCGTCACGGAGGGTGCTGGGCTGGGTGCTGGGCTCTGCGGCCGGGCGTCTTTAAGCTCTTGAGCAGAGCCTCAGACAGCTTTGCCTGTTCGTCATCATCCACTGTAAGGGGTCCCCTCACAAATTCAGAATTGACTGTGTGAATCTGTGCTAAAGGCTTTACGATATCAGCTAAACTGTTTTGCCTGTTTTATCCTGTAGGAAAAAAACTATTGGAATGTAAAATAATATTGTCTTTTAGTATCTAGCAGATAGGAGGTACTGTGTCACACAGCTGTTGGAAGAATTAATAGTGAAGTATCTGCCTGATGAGCTGTCTGAGAGAAAAAAAATATATGATGAAGAAACTGCTGAACTCTCACAGTAAGTTTCTTCTCATAAAAACACAATCAAATTATAAACTACTACCTTTTAAAATAGGAGAAGCCTTCCTGTGGCAAGCTGGATCCTGTCTTTAGTTCAACCCATACAATCAGAGGAGTATTTTAGGCAAATATTGGTCAGCTTCCCCTGTCCTAAAAAGAATTTCTGAGAAGTTCATTTGGTAACTTCCAGATGTTCTACTGGGAATTACTGACTCAGCTCTTTGTACTGAAGTAGTGTTTTAGGTGGGGGAGGTGACCTCGGGGAGCAGAGTCCAGAATGGAGAAGTGGAGCTGGTAATTGGTTGCTGGGGACAGCGACCCTCAGGCCTCAAGGCTGGGTGGGAGGAAGGTAGAGGGTAAATGGTCTGGATTTGCAGGGGGTTAGCCAATTAGAGGCTTGGAAGGTGGGGCCTTGAGGCCTGAGACTGAAATTGGAAAAGGGGGCCAGGACTTAGGGGCCAAATTCTAACTTAATGAAAATGCTCAGTTAGCAATAGGAAAGTGAAAACTCTGGAGGTAGCTTGGTAGCTTTGGGATTTAGTAGAACAGACCACTATTAAGAGCACATCAAGGCTGATTTGGGCTGGGTAGGTTGGACTTGGTCTTGTCCTCTGTATACCTTTCTTTCTCGTACTTTTCTGCTTCCATGTCTTCCCCTCTTTGACTAGTCGCTTGAGTCCCTTTACATTTCTTTCATAGGTTTTAACTTCTCAACCCTTTTCCTTTCATTTTCCTTCAAGTAGACACACTAAAGAATAAAACTGCAATTTTTATATGATCTTTTTATTGAGCAATTTGTTTTCCATTATTTTTCAAATTATATAAATTGAAGATTTTATATTTCTCACGTTTTAAAAAAAATTTAATCATGCTTGTAGACTCTTCCTTTTCAGTAAGTGCTCACCAAATGTCTTCATTGGGTCAGTGGCCTTCAACAGAAGAAAGACTTTCGATCTGTTTTTTATAGAAATCAATATTGATTTGTCTTCTCATGGAACTGATGTTTCATTGTGTGTTTTTTTTTTTTTAAGATTTTATTTATTTATTTTTAGAGGGAAAGGGAGAGAAACAGCAATGTATGGTCACCTCTCGATGCCCCCTACTGGGGACCTGGCCCACAGCCCAGGCATGTGCCCTGACTGGGAATTGAACCAGCGACCCTTTAGTTTGCAGGCAGGCACTCAATCCACTGAGCCACACCAGCCAGGGCTTATTGTGTGATTTTATGATAAAAAATATTATGATATGCAGATTATGAAGCTTTTTGATCAGTGCTGCAAAAAACTGGCTATAAGAAAGCTGCGATATACTTTTGAACTCTTAAACAGTGACAAGCCAGACTCCAACCTCCCCCCACCCGCCCCCAATGTCAGGTGGAGTAAGAACGAGAGGGGCTGATGTGGTGGAGAGATGTGGGAGGGACTCTTGCTGCCTGCTGACGAGGCTGTTTTGTTCAGGGAGGGCACCTCCCCTGCTGCTTACAAGGTTCGCTAAGTAATAGGTCTACGGGGGCTTTTTGTCCCACCAGTTCTTTTGTTTATAAGGAGAGTGCTCAGTGATGGCGGAATACAGTTGTAAAAGTAGAGGAAATAGCACTTGTATATTAAATATTATTTCAACATATAAAAATACACTTTAAACACACATGGGGTCATTTCATGCCTATTATTCCATAGCCTGTGTTTTTCATTACATAGACTTTTAAATGTAACCCATTTTATGGCTATGTCAAAAATGACTTTACTAGTACTGTCTTTTTGCTTCTAAGTTTTGGCTACTATACACAATACTGTATTGAACATTCTTTAGGAACTTGTGGGGGAGAAAAGTGAGCCTGTTGTTTCAAAGGATATGAACATTTTAAAAAGTTTTTGATGTTTTTACCCAAATTCTTCTTCAACATGGTTGATTGTACTGTTTCAATCTGCCACCTGCACTGACAGCTTCCCTGCACCCTTGTCAAAGCCAGGCATTGCCTTTGTCCTCCTTACTTGCTGTCAGTCCGCCAGGAAAAACAGCTCATTTTAATTATCTGGGAAAAGGTTATTGAATTACCTATTTTGAATAGTGAGTTTGAAAGTATTTTCGATGATTTCCTTTTTGTCTTTTGTGAGAACTCATCTTTTCTTATCATTATCTAAGAGTGTCTTACAGATAAAAGATACTAACTCTGTCGTGTTACAGATATTTTAGACAGATTTCTAATATGAAATAGTAATTATCAATTGCTTTGGGTTCATAAAGGTACTTAGTGCTATATGACACTCTGGTATCTCAAACTCAGATTGACTTATCTACGTAAGAGGGCCAGAAACAAATTTCTCAGTTTGATATTGTCTCTGTGTGAGTGTAATGAAGGCAATGCCAGTTCTCGTTCCTGGCGAGAATAAAAGTCACCTTATTTAGGGCTAATTTCTTTCTGTTCTGTATTGACTTACTACTGTTGCAAGCATCCCTCACTCTGGTTCTACGTTATGATGTATAATAACCTTCTTTCTTCTTCAGCTTGACCAAGAGTGTCCCAATATTTGTTTGCACTATGGCCTACCCCACTGTGCCTTGCCCTCTTCATGTGTTTGAGCCAAGATACCGACTGATGATTCGGAGAAGCATACAGACTGGGACCAAGCAGTTTGGGATGTGCGTCAGCGACACACAGAATAGGTACGCTGTCTGCGTGCTCAGCTATTTTTATTTACATTGGAACTTTCCGTGAATATTTTGAGAACTCGCGTGCTTGTTGCCTGAACTTTGATACTAACTAGAGTTTTCCTTTTAGTTTTGCAGATTATGGCTGTATGTTACAAATTAGAAATGTGCATTTCTTACCTGATGGAAGGTCTGTGGTGGATACAGTTGGAGGAAAGCGGTTTAGGGTTTTAAAAAGAGGAATGAAGGATGGATATTGCACTGCAGACATCGAATACCTGGAAGATGTTAAGGTACTGCACGCTATTCTTCCCCAGCATACCCGGGCGCACGCCGTCCTAGGCATTGCACTGGTGTCCGGGCTCTTTGCTAGGCAGATGAAACAGTTCCTCCTGCCAGAGGCCCTCGCCAGTACTGACGCAGGTTAGTTCCAACGCACCTTTTTCCTACCTTGCTCTTAATCATTGTGAGTTCCGACAGAGCATGGGAGATCAGTACCGAGATCCTCTTCGTTTCTCCAGGCTCAACGGCCAGCACAGTCCTAGAACGTACGTGTGCATTTGCACTTAACAAGAGCAGTTGGTTGAATTTTGACCATTTTTAAGGGTAAATAGTTCAGTGGCATTAAGTGCATTTACATTGTTGTGCAAAAGTAGATGCCTTTTAAACTCTTGTGTTTCATTTCAAATCTTCAAAAGTAAAAAGCACTTGCTCTTATGTGCTATAGATTCACCTTTTATATTTCAGAATGTTTTTAGAATCCCTTTATTGTTTTTATATCGAGTCATCCTTGAAGTGAGGAAGGCTGAGTCAAGCCTAGTGTTTGTTCAGATGTGTTAACGTACATGGAACAGAGCACTCCCTGGCAGGCAGTGAGTGGGATATAAATGTGTGTTGAAGAAGTCACCAGGAGACGGACGAGTTAATGGTACATCTTCCCACCTGCGTTCTGTGATACCTCTCGGGATCTCAGGCTGGAAGGCTGGTACATTTAACTTCACATCCTCAGCTCTGCAGTCCAGTGGTCTGAAGGGTAGATGGAGGGCTGACGGAGACGGCCACAGCTTTGGCTCCTTATATCAGAATTTCGTTATCCCGTAATTTATTCTCTATTTTTTGATATACTGACTTATATGCTAAGTTATTCGGTACATTTTTTTTTTGTTTTTTTTTTGATCCAGTTCCTTGGTAAAAGATATAATTATGCTTGTGTTCCATCCTGTTATGCTTTCCAAGCATGTCATCTGTACCTTAAACCTCCTCCCCACGATCTTTCCTTTTATTGTAGCAACTGTATTCTTCTGCTTTCTTAGTGCCACTGCTTTTAAAAAGCCATCGATCCACAAAGACAAAAGCAATTGCAACTTGGAGTAAACCTCGGTCTGAGAACTCGCTGTCACTCTTACCCCTCCCCCTCACTGGGGCTGTTGTCAGGGCTCTGCAAAACTGCTCTGCAAAACGGCCCTGCCTCTCAGCGAGGCTGGGTGGCGGTCGGGCCTCGCTGTCTTTCTTTGGGGTGGCCTGTTGGCATTCTGTGAGGCAGAAATAGATGATACATATCACATAAGTGTAATACTTTCTGATCTAGAACTGAAATAGGTATTCTTTGTTTCTCTGGGTTTTTTCTTTTTCTCATTTCAGTAGGGTCGGTGATATTAGACAAGGAAGATTAGACACAGAGTCTTACTGGCTGTTGTGTTTCTAGGTTGAGAACGAAGACGAGATCGAGCATCTCAGACAGCTTCATGACTTGGTATACTCTCAGGCCTGCAGCTGGTTTCAGAATTTAAGAGACAGATTTCGAAGCCAAATTCTTCAGCACTTTGGATCAATGCCCAGGAGAGAGGAAAACCTTCAGGTATGATGGCTTTGATGTTGTTTCCAAAAGTCTCACTTTTTTGTATAGACCCAAACGAGTAGATTTTTAAGTTACTTTTTGCTGCTCTTTCCACACAGCATTTCCTTTGTCCCGTCTTTAGACTCGGGCCTCGCTCTCCGGCGCAGCAGTGCGCACCGCGTGTTCGGTCGGAGCGAGGGCGCTCTTTTCCAGAAGGAGAACTAAGGAATTAAAACTGGGACGTGGCACCACCTAGCAAATTGTGACTTTGAGACAACTGTGCCTTTGAGCCAGTCACCTGTTCTTCTTTGACAGTTGAGAGATGTTATCATTTTCTATACTTTAAAAAATTCTTTTCTCACTTTTACTCCCAACCTTCGGCCTGGCAGTTATTTTCATTTTTGTCTCTTCATGTTTAATACTTCACTCTTAGGGTTTGTATTTAAGCTCAATCTACCTAGTACATAGTGAGCACTTCGTAGACGAGCACAGCTGTGCAGCAGGCGCTGTCAGAAGCGTAAAAGTGTCCCTGTCCTGGGAAATCTGAGTTTAGACTCATCAGAACACTAACTTTAGGCGTAAGCATTTTGAATTGAGTTGAATGAATACGTTTGTGGTCAGAAGGTAATGGCTTTCGTCAGTGGTGACTGAATGAACGTGAAGGTGGAGAGGGGGGCCCCCTGAGCACACTGCCTGGCATCCTAGTTTTCAGAGGCTGGTGGAAGTCTGTCGGCATCCCGGCAGGGTTCTTCACCTGAACTTGAAATTTCGGCACTAGACCATCTCCCGATTGAGTACTGTGTCTAGCATGTTTTTTTAAAAGTACTGTCTACCTGAATCTGATTAAACTTGATAGAAAAAGCTTTTGATAATCACCAGATTGAATAAGGAAATTTTAAATGTTAGCAAACCAAGTTGTAGTAAACTTCAACGTTCCATTCGCATTGCCTTTATCCCCCTTGCCTTCCACTGTCCTCTCCTGTCCCTCCGCCTCCTGTGAGTTTGTGTGAGTCAGGCTTCGGTCAGGAACACGGGAGGACAGGGTTTTCTGTGGGGTGATGGTCAGGGAATCCTCCGCCCCCGTGGGGTGCGCTGCTGCCCAGGAGCTTGCAGGGACGCTGCTGTCATCTGTAGGAGCCCCAGGAAAGTCCCCACCAGTGTCTCAGCAGCAGCAGTGGACAGAGCAGGTTGTTTTCAAGAGTTCTCTGAAAGCTTCTGCAAACCTCACATCTGCCCGTGCTTGGCAACAGTCTCCAGAGAATATTGGCTTCCTGTCTTCCAACCGTACACCCCACAGGGGTACCTCTCGTTGGCCAAGGCTAACCCGGAACCGTGTGGAGAAGGGGGTTCTAGGAAACGTAGTTTTATGATGTTTCCGATGTGCAGAAGAGGTGGTCATGGTGCTGAGCTAAGCACAGGCAGTACTAACGGTGGCTTAAAAATTCTTTTATATAAATTTCTAGTCCTTTCAATAGCCAGTTGTCAGCCCTTGCAACATCAGAGGGACTTCTTTGCTGGACATGTGTTTATGTCCCAAAAGAAGCAAGAAGCTAAGACCTTTTTCTTATATCTTTCTTGGGACTTCACAAATCTTTGAAAAAATTTTTAAAATACCAACTAACTTTAAAAAAAGGTTTTAAGTATCTATTTTAAGAAAGTAGTTCTTGCCCTGGCTCGGGTGGCTTAGTGGATTGAGTGTTGACCTGCAAACCAAGGGGTAGCCAGTTCGATTCCCAGTCAGGGTACATGCCTGGGTTGTGGGCCAGCTCCCCAGTAGGGGCATGTGAGAAGCAACCACGCATTGATGTTTCTATTCTTCCCTCCTTCCTTCCCCCTCTGTCTAAAAGTAAATCAATAAAGTCTTTTTTTAAAAAGAAAGAAAGCAGTACTCAAGTAGGGACAATTTCACCCCAGTGGGACAATGTGGCAACATCTGGAGACATTTTCGATTGTCACAAGTAGGGGGCGCTAGCTACCAACAGGGTAGAGGCACCACTAAGCGGTCCACAGTGTGGAGGACAGACCTCGACAGCTGCCGGTGGCCGGAGGCTGAGGGGGCCCCGCTTGCAGGCAGTTCTGTGCAGAGAACAGTGTGCAGCTGTGGAGTTGGGTCTGGGTTTGAGTCCTGGCTCTGCCACAGACAAGCCGTGAGATCTCGGACAATTTGTATTACATTCCTGAGCTTCCGTTTCCCTATTTTATGTAGGGGTAGCAGTAGCCTTTTTTACATTATTGTTAGAAGGATTTGAGATAGGACCCAGTAGGGGCAAGTGCTCAGTAAAGACTAGCTTAGTGGTTTGTTACTGTTTGTTATTACATAAATATTTGTCTTATTAATTCTTTAAAATGTCACTATTTTTAGGCAACTCCTAACGGACCTGCCTGGTGTTGGTGGCTTCTTGCAGTTCTTCCTGTGGATCCCCGATACCAGCTGTCGGTTTTATCAATGAAGTCTTTGAAAGAACGCTTAACAAAGATACAGCATATACTGACCTATTTTTCTAGAGACCAATCAAAGTAACTAACGGCTTGGATCTTCCTTTGAAGTTACCCTAACCTGGCTGTGCTGACAGCCAGGTTGTCCGCTGCCTTTGCACATCCAGTGCTGGTTTGAGAAACGTAATGAAACTCTTGTGGCTTGTTTTTTTTCCTTCAACCTCCAGAATCATGTGGTTCTGCAAATGAATACCCTCAACTAGGATTTAGACCACTAAGAACTTGCACAGAAAAACACACAGCCAATGTGTGTTAAACCTCTACATGGTGATGAAGTTGCACTATGTACCATATTCTAAAATGAAATGAGAACTCTGCGTATGTATGTGGCGTGTGTGTGTGTGTGCGTGTGTGCAAGCGTATGGGTAGTATGTGTGCATTTTCTCTGGCTTTAAGATTTTAAAAGAAAAAAAAAAGCCATAGAGAGCAGAACTTGCCGAGGGTCACTTACTGCCCAAGCTTACAACAGCAGCGACATGAGTTTTGGCAAACGATTTCTCTGTCCTAATGCTTATATTTGCACAAGTGTGTAAACTATGGTATCGAGTGTCGTTCTGTTGGAAATCCTGCTCTTGCTGAACCGTCTTGACCATTGACTATGACACTTTCTTATTTATGTAAATACTGTGGCCCAGTGGCCGCCCGGCGCTGGGCGCAGACCCTAGAGCCAGTTTTCAGGAACAATTGCAAACCCGATATGGTACTGTGCATCTATTCATAAAACACTTAAAACTGTGAAAATATGGTTTACATTTAATTGTACATAAAGGTAAATGGAGAACTCAACTCAGTACCAGTTTAGTTTGTACATTTTAGGAGCTTTTCACATCAACTGCCCATCTATGTAATTTATAGTTTGACATGATGTGTTTGTTTAAAAAAATTACATAGTTTAAACCCATTAAGGATCTGAGGGAAGAGAAGAAGCTTAATGTAGAACTAAGCTTTTAAAGTGTGTTTTATTTCTTAATTCTGGTCTTGGTGCAAATGTTAGTTATGCCTTATTCATCATAATTAGATCACCATGCCATGACACGGTTTATATTCATGCTGCCCTAGATACTTTTGTAATTCTTTGTTGCAAACTTATAACTGTCCCTATTAACTTTCTTTTATGTAAGTAATTTGTAAAAGTTTCGGAAAAATTTGCTTTTGCTTATTTAATTTTGAATAAAAGCTAAATTCATAATATTTTCTTAAATTTATTTAGGTCAATGTAAAAAAAAAAGTGGAGGAATCCAACTGCGTAGTAAAAGCAGATGCATTTTCCTCACTGTTTTGTGCCATGAGACATTTAACACTAGCTTGTGTGATGCTTTTTTTGGTCAAGTTTTCACCAAACAGTGCAGTGTCTCGGGAGGCTTGAGGTCCTTGAACCAACCGTGAAAGCATTGTTTTTCAACCTTTTAGAAATCCATAGCCCTTTAGGGTTCATCCAACAAGAGCATGTAACCCTTGTAAACAAGTTGCGCCCAACAGAGGCGCGCCTGAGCGTAAAGAAAATCTTGGTGGACATCAGGGGAGAGGTGGAGAGCGATAGTCATACCGGGGCTTCAGTGCCCCACTGTCATCAGTGGACAGATGTCCCAGACAAAAGTACCACCAAGGCAATGAGGACTTTAAATGACACACTGGGTCAGATGGACTTAATTGATATTTACAGAACATTTTATCCCAAAGCAGCAGAATATACATTCTTCTCAAGTGCACATGGGAGACAGACCACATGTTAGGATACAAAATTAGTGTTACCAGATTCAAGAAGATGGATATCAAGCATCTTCTCTGACCACAAAGGTATGAAACTAGAAATCAACTACAATTAACAACTGAAAAACTTTTAAACCTGGAGGCTAAATAACATGTTATTCAAGAATGAACGGGTTAATAACGAGATCAAGGAAGGAATCAAAAATTACCTAGAGACAAGTGAAAAATGAACACAACCCCAAATTTATGAGACATAGTGAAAAGCAGTCCTGAGAGGGAAGGTCAGAGTAGTACAGGCCTACCTCAAGAAGCGAGAAAAACCTCAAATAATCTAACCTTACACCTAAAAGAACTAGGAAAATAAAAAAGCCCAGGGTGAGTAGAAGGAAGGAAATAAGATCAGAGTGGAAATAAATGACATAGAGACAAAAAAAATAATACAAAAGATCAATGAAACCAAGAGCTGGTTCTTTGAAAAGATAAACAAGGTTGATGAAACTTTAACTAGACTTATCAAGAAAAAAGAGAGGACCCAAATAAAATCAGAAATGGAAGTGGAGAGACAACACAAATACAAAGGATCATAAGTAAATACTACGGACAACCATGTAGCAACAAATTGGACAACCTGGGTGAAATGGATACATTTTTAGAAACAATCTTCCAAAACTGTATCAGGAAGAATTAGAAAACCTGAATAAAACAATTACAATGAGTAAAATTGAAGCAGTAATAAAAAACCTGGCAAATAAAGGTCCTGGACTGGATGGATGGCTTCACAGACAAATTTTAACAAAGATTCAAAGAATTAACACCTATCTGTCGAAGTATCCCAGAAAATTCAAGAGGAGGGAAAACTTCCACGCTCTTTTTATGAGGCCAGCACTATCCTAATTCTAAAACCAGATTAAGGGGCCTGGCTGGTGTAGCTCAGTGGATTGAGCGCTGGCTGCGAACCAAAGGGTCGCTGGTTCAATTCCCAGTGAGGGCACATTGCCTGGGTTGCAGGCCAGGTCCCCAGTGGGGGCCACATGAGAGACAACCACACAATGACGTTTCTTTCCCTCCCTCCCTTCCTTCCCTTCTGTCTAAAACTAAATAAATAAAATCTTAAAAAAAAAGATAAAGGCACTAGAAAAAAAAATTATATCCCTGATAAACATAGATGCCAAGATCTTCAACAAAATTATCAGCAAACTGGATCCAGTAATACATTAAAAAGATCATACACCATGATCAGGATTTATTCCAGGGATGCAAGATTGGTACTGTATTCACAAATCAATAAACATGATACATCACATAACAAAACGAAAGATAAAAATCACATGATCATATTAATAGATCTAAGAAAATCAACTGAAAAAAATCCAGCATCCATTTATGATAAAAACTCAGCAAAGTTGGAATAGAGGGAACGTACCTCAACATAATAAAGGCCATATATGGCAAACCCACAGCCAACATCATACTCAACGGGCAAAAAATTAAAATGTCTCCCTTAATATCTGGAACAAGACAGGGGTGTCCACTTTCTCAACACAGTACTGGAAATCCTAGCAACAGCAATCAGACAGGAAGCAGTAAAAGGCACCCACATTGGCAAGGAGGGAGTAAAACAGGATTCACAGATGACATGACATTGTACATAGAAAACCCTAGAGACTCCACCAAAAAACTACTAGATCTAATAAATGAATTTGGCGAAGTAGCAGGATACAAGATTAGTATTGGCATTTTATACACCAATAGTGAACTATTGAAGAAATTAAGAAAACAATCTCATTTACTATTGCAACAATAAAATGTTCCTAGCAATAAATTTAACCAAGGATGTAAAAGACCTGTATTCAGAAAATGATAGGACATTGAAGAAAGAAACTGAGGAAGACATGAATAAGTAGAAGCACATGCTGTGTTCATGGATTAAAAGAATTAGCATTATTGAATGTCCATGCCACTCAAAGCAGTCTACAGATTCAACACAATTCCTACTAAAACACCAATAGCATAGTTCACAGATCTAGAACAAAAAAGACCTCTAATGCCCCCAGCAATCTTGAGAAAGAAGAAAGTTGGAGGTATCACAATATATGATATCAAACTATACTACAAGGCCATTGTAATCAAACAGCCTGATACTAGCATAACAACGGGCGTATAGATCAATGGAACATAGCAAAGACCCCCAAAATAAACCCAAGACTTTAAGGTCAATATTTGACAAAGGAGGCAAGAGCATACAATGGAGTAAAGACAGTCTCTTCAATAAATGGTATTGGGAAAATTAGGTACATCAAAAATGAAACTAGACCACTAACTCACACCTTACACAAGAAATAAACTAAAAAATGGATAAAAGACTTAAATATAAGTCACAAAACAATAAAAATCGTAGGATAAAACATAAGCAGTAAAATTTCAGAGATCTCTTGTAGCAATATTTCTGCCAATATGTCTCCTCGGGCAAGGGAAACCAAAAATATACAAAAATGGGACTACATCAAACTAAAAAGCTTTTGTACAGCAAAAATAACCATCAATAAAATGAAAAGACAGTTCACTGAATGGGAAAACATATTTGCCAATGATACATCTGAATAGGGTTTAATTTCCAAAATATATAAAGAACTTATACAATGCAACACCAAAAAAAAAAAAAAAACCCACCAATCCCATTAAAAAATGGGCAAAGTACCTGAATAGACACTTCTCCAGAAAAGACATGCAGATGGCCAACACACAGATGAAAATCTACTCAACATCACTAATCATCAGAGATGCAAAATGCAGCATTATTTACAATAGCTAAGGTCTGGAAACAGCCTGAGAGCCTATCTGTAGGTGTGTGGATACAAAAAACTGTGGTACATTTTCACAATGGAATACTATGCAGCCATAAAAAGGGAAATCTTACCTTTTGTGACCGCATGGATGGACCTGGAGTTTATTATGCTGAGTGAAATAAGCCAGTCAGAGAAAGACAAATACTATATGATTTCACTTATATGTGGACTTTAATGAACAAAATAAACTGACAAAATAGAAGCAGAAACATAGATATATGGGACAGGCTATCAGCTGTCAGGGGAGAGGATTTGGGGATCGATGAAAGAAGGTGAAGGGACGAGCAAAAAAACACAACACATAGGCACAGACAGACAGAATGCATAGACACAGACAACAGTGATGCCCAGAGGGGTGGGAGGTAGGTGGAGGCGGGCAAAGGGGTGGAGATGGGGACAGACAGAAACCTCGATGGGACAGTGGGCACACGATGCAGTGAGCAGATGATCTTTTACTGAGTTGTACACTTGAAACCTGTGTGGCTTTGTAAACCAATGTCACCCCAATAAATTCAATATAAAAATGAGAGTTAAAAAATCCACGCTCCTTTAGGATAAGGACAAACACACGATACCCATGTGGGACTCCTCTTGATTCAACTGACTTGACCATTTCAGTCCCCAATTTCCCAGCTAGGATTTTTCAAACAGAAATAAATCATCTTTAATATTGAATGTTTTTTTAATGTATTCAGAAATGACTGCCTAGAGGAGTCCTCTACACCGTCTGTCCCCCTCAATTATGCTGATTGAGAATCTAATCTGTTCATTAATTCTGCAGAAACCATTGTCAAAAGCCTGGGCCATTCCCCAAAAGTAACTTATCAGTAGTCTCTGAAGTGTTCGATTAGACTTTGTTTTAATAAATGGTTAAATGCCTGTTAAGTGACGTCTGGGCACTAGAAGAGTTTACATGTATAGTTCTCAAAACACGTATTATATCGGGCAGCAGTAGGAGTTACCTGGTGTTGACTCTATGTCTGTGGTTTGTGTGCTTGCTCATGTGCATGAGTGTGCACACACACAAATGGGCACTAAGTGGTCTCTGGAGGCACACACACTAATAGGAATCCTTGGTTTTCATTTGTCACCTGAGCTTGATTTTGTGATAGGTGTTCTCTGACAGTTGCTCTGTCTATAGATTTTTTTCCTTAATATCTGGAAAATATTTCTCACTACACTTTACACTGTACAGTTTACTTTAAAGAATGTGAGCAAAAGAATCGGACAGACTTTCCCCCCTTATACTTTATACTTTCCCCCTTTATATACTTTAAGTGACTAAGTTCTGTCATGAATTCGACATTTCGAGCCAAAGTAGCTCGTTTGTCGCAGACACCTGTCTCTACACGTCCAGTTCTTCCTGTTCTTCAAGGTCCAACGTGGACGCCTTCGCTCGGCTGCAGCTCTGAACTCCTTAGCATTTTCCTTCTGCTTTGCTTCTGCCACGCCCAGGAGGCAACTGAATTAAGTACAAAAACCCTTTCCTGAGCGTTTTGGCCAGTGTCTAGCCATTCAGATAGATTTAAGCTTCTGGATGCATGCTGACTACAGAACAGAACTGAAGTAGATGCCAGTTAAGAAGGGACATTGAATAAAGATGATTAGACTGCAAATACCTTCACCTTTCCTTTCTCCCAAAATCTGGAGGCGGGGCGATGACAGAACTAGAAATGAAATCTAATGACATTGTGAAGCCCAAGTTCATTAACTGACCAGCTTTTGAGGAACTTCTGGGATAGAGACACAAATCTGACACAGAAGGCCAGAGGAAAGCACAGCTTTACAGAAATGGGGGACGGCAGGGAAACCCCAGACTTGGAGAGCGTCTTGGAAAGCTCCAGAAGATTCTGTGGAGAAGCTCCCCTTGACACAGTTGGATCATCTGTCCCTCTCCTCCGCTGAGGCCGGACAGCAGGGGGCAGCAGCAGTTGCTGTCAGACGAACGCCCTGAATGAGGGCGTGGGGCCCAGGAAGACCCACGGAACCTTAATGAGCTACAGATCCCCAATAGGAGGGAGAGCCCTGGGCACAGACTGAGAGCTACTGACCTTACTTATGTGGGGGTATGTTCCAGGGTCACCCCACAGTCAACAGGGGGCTGACCGAATGAGCAACCGCAAATGAACAACAGGGGTCCCAAATGACAAAGATGAATACATAATCAAATCCTAGGAATTTAAGATAAAACACCCTAAATAAGACGACAAACTCAATATCCTTAGATTTCAAAATGGGCAATTCCAAAAACAACCTGGGAATCTAAGAAATACTCTCCAAGGGGTCATAGACACCAGAGAAGCATTCAATAAAAGATTGTTGAATCAATGAATGAATCATAAAAATAAGCAAGTAGATGAGCTAAACAGGAGAATCAATGAAACAATGAATTTATAGGGTAGAGGGTTGAATGGGGTGGTCTCCAAAACCCAATGTGGAGGTCACTACAGTCAAAATATGAGGGAAAAATTGAGACATGAAAGATGAAGTTTCAATGTCCAAATAACAGAAGTTTGAGAGGAGAAGAAAGAAATAATATGAGCAATTTTCCCAGGGTTCAAGACGAATAAAATAGTCTGATTTCTTAGAGACCTATTTAAAGGGAAACAGTGAGACAAACTTAGTAAGACCAACGGAATGGCAGTAACTCAGTTGACTGGTATGCAACGAGGTGAGGGCTCGATTACATGAATTTCCTTCCTAAGCCCATGTTTAAATGCCAACATTTGAAAAATGTTTGTTTGTTTGTTTTATAGAGGAGACATTTATGATCCAGCTTAGTAAATGAGCTCTCTTGCAGACCTGCCTCCAAATAGCATTTGGCTGTTCACCAACATAAAATGTATCCTTAGGAAATTTTCTTGTCACAACTTTCTTTCATTTCAAACTGTGGTTAAGCACCACATTTAATTCTCAGAAAAATCCTATAAAAGAGGAACTTTTGTACAGATTTTTGTACAGGAAACTGAAATGCAAATTAGTGAGGTCATTTATGGGTTCAACTGTGTCCCCTGGAAGCATATGCCAAAATACTAAACTGCTAGAACCTCAGACTGTGACCTTATTTGGGAATACGGTCAATTGTGCAGACGTAATTAAGATGAGGACGTCGTGGAGTAGAGTGAGCCCTTATCCAATGTGACTGATGTTTGTATAAGAGGAGAAATGTCCTGTGAAGCACAAGGACAAAGAGAGGACATCCAGGAGGTGATGGAGGCAGGGATTTGAGTGATATGTCTATAAGTCAACCAATGCCCTAGGAAGCATAAGCTGGAACAGGCAAGCAAGAATCCACTCCTAAAGGTTTTGGAAGAGACATGACCTTGGAGACATCCTGATTTTGGACTTCTGGTCTCCAGAACTATGAGAGAATAAATTTATATTGTTTAAAGCCACCCAGTTTGTGGTATGGCAGCCTCAGAAAATCTGTATGGCGTCCATTTTGCATGAACACAAGGATTATGGGGCAAAGGCCACGTGGAAGTACGTCTGAAACTGGTTGAAAACTTTCTTTGTTGGATTAACATGTCATGACTCTAGTAACTAACCTGTTATCATTAATTCTAGAGTTGGAGAATTTATAAGTGGAGATAGAGTTGCCAAAAATGAGGGAAGGAAGGGATTTAGGGACAAGTCAGCAGATCAGACTGAAAGTGATCGTGCCCTGGGCTCCAGAAACATCTATTCATAAATCCATTCAGACTAGCTGGTAAAGGCAAGACACATAAGGAAAGCCAGCATCTCATCCCAAGTCAAAACATCGGAGTGATTCCAGCATCCATATGTGTAGTCGTTAATAAATACCTACAGAATGACTGCCTGTCTGGACATGCATACGGACAAATGACTTCCTGTTACCACTTAAGGGGGTCACTTTTCAAAATTGAGAGCTCAGTGAGGTCTGCAGGAAACAACTGTCGTGAAGTGAAAGGTATTCGTGTGTTTGCTGGGGCAATGTGGTCTGTCCTCAAGTTATTTTCGTTCTTAATTTTACAGATTCTGATGCTACTTCTGCATCAGATTGTTGATAATACGTGAAAATTAAGAATGCCAAATGAAGAAATTCTAAGTCTCTTTAAATAAAACAGTAATATTTTCAGTTAGATCTTTGGTTCCAAAAATATTTACTAGCATTTACCAAGGGAATGAAAGGTACAAGTATTAGACACATTGGGACAAGTATTAGAAATTCTTGTATCAACTCTTTAGAAGTTTCTGATCTGGTCATAAAAATTCATCCAGAAACATCTATACTCCATTCCTCTATGAGTTCATTTGATGATTTGTCAACTGTCCCAAATTTCTAAAAATTTCTTTCTAGGTAATTGTTACTCAAATCTTTCCCAGTAGAGACATACAAGCGTCACCTGGTGGCCAGGACGATCAACTGCCGGCTGGAATATCAAGCTTTTAGAACTGTCTCATTTTATCCTATTTTCCCGTGAAATCCTGGGGGTGGGGGTGGGGAGTGGAGAAAATAGGACTTGCTTGTAAATATCTAGTGTCACATTTCCTTCCTGCCTCCCACTGGTAACCAGAAAGGCTTGCAATCACATTGAGAACACTGCCTAAACACTCAAGAGGGAGGGTTAAGCTGACTGCTCACCACATGCTGATTTAGATGAAGGTTTTGGCAGTTTGTTTTAATATAATTACAATAATACTACACATTTTGAAAACAAAATTAAATAATACAGACATATAAAAAACAAAATATGAAATTTCCTCACCATTTCAATGACCTCACCACGAAAGTGCTCTGTTTATAGTTTGACATGTTTTTAGACAGAGGAGGATTTCTGTTGGTTTCTTTACACTAAATTGGTAGAAAATTGTAAAAGAAAAACCCGCAAAAACACAAAACAATGCAGTAGGAAGCACCATTTCCCATATTACCTCAGTTCTAGAAATGAGTCTCAATAAATCTAAAAATTCCCCCTATGAGCTTTCAAAAATCCAAAATTTCTAACAACACATCTGAATATTACATCTCAAACTTCATGCTATTAAAACCATACTATTTAAAGGCTATATGTAGCATATTTTCACCCTTACCAGAATCTTTTATTAGTTTATCCCCCATTTGCTTGAGACTTTCTAAGCCCCAAATTAACCTGTCATGCTTACAAATCGGGTTAGTTGTCCAAAGAAAATCACTCAATAGGTCTATATCTTTTTTCACCACTAGATGGTGCTACCACATCTGAAGATAATATTCAATTGAGGTATGAAAAGTAGACCCTGTTGATTGTCACATGGAGGTTTACTACAGTTCTCTGGCCCTACACATGTACACACTTCTGAAAGTTCATCAGTCTACACGATTCTCTCCATTTACTACACTGATGCTATTGACGAGATCCTGGTTTTGGCTGAGAACGATAACCACAGCATGCTCCTTCAGCGATCCATCAACCTGTTACTCGACTTTCTGTTTCTTCCTGACTGTGAGTATAGGTCAGTGATTCACTCTGACTCTTACATTCAATCCACCGGCCAAGATGGAGGCATAGGTAGATACCCCGTGTCTCCTTGCACAATCAAAAGAAGTACAACAAATTTAAAAACAAAATACAATCAGAACTGCCAGAAAACCAAACCGTATGGAAATCCAACAACCAAGGAGTTAAAGAAGAAACATTCATCCCTACCGGTAGGAGGGGCGGAGACAGGCAGCTGGGTGGAGAGGACTCACTGGCAAGGCAGTGGCTGGAGGACCAGGGTTGGAGAGGAGGCAGCTGGCAGAGTGGGCTGTGGCGGATTCCGGCCCGCAAAATCCGCCGTGGGTTGGACTGGAACCTGAAGCGTCAATGAATTTCACACAAAGACACGTTATGAGATGAAACCGGGGCCACGGGCGTCCTTCCGTATTCTTGGAAGGAAAAAAGCCGCGCACTAGGCAGAACCGGTATTTTTATTTAGAAAACACAGGAAAAAGAAGAAAGGGGGA
>PVJI01006318.1:0-87339 GCA_004026765.1 Micronycteris hirsuta
AAAGTGAAATGTAGTCTTACAGTTATGTTTAATAGAAATAGGTCACCCTGCCTGTGTTTTTAAATTTAAATTAATTAAACTTACATAAAACAAAAAAATCAGCTGCAGTGGCCACATTTCAAATGTTGAGCAGCCACATGTGGTTTAGTGGCTACCGTTCTGGACAGGGCAGTTTTGGACCTTCTCTAGAATTTTGGTTGTACTTCTAAAGGACACACGGACCTCATGAAGTTCATTCCTGCTCTACATGTCCCTTGGTTAAGAATTGTCCTTTTCATATTTTATAAGCAAACTCATAGTTTAAAAAAGTCAAGTTACTTTCCATGTGCACAATGACTATTATTCAAGTTTATTTATGAATAAACTCCTTGGACTAAATCGAAGTAACTTTGTAGAAACTTGACTATTGAAACTTTATTGGAAGTGGGCTATTATTGATTTGGACTTGGAAAAATAACCTGAGGATACAGTGGTTCAACTTTTGGCCACTGCTCTTTATCACTGTCTTCTTATGTGAGCACAAGGTTTAACTTCTAGATATTAAAGTTACTGATTTTCACCATCATGACAAGCCAACTTCAGGGTTTGTGCTTCTCAGGAAACTTTCAGCTCTCTCTCAGAAAAAAAAAAAACCAAAAGAAAACAAAACAAAACAGGCAGTAGCCGTTGAACTTGCATAGATGGGGATTTATCCAAAGCCCCCTTCTATTTTTAGACAAAGCAACTGCTTGCCAATTCAGTTTCTGGAGAGAAAAATGCATCCAATGCAAAACAATGCTGGGACTGCCGGAGCAGACGTTCGCTAAGCACGGCTCGAAAATTCTTAAGACTACTCCCACCCAAACTCGGCAGCGCAATTGTTTTTTCCGCGGAAGCTTCAGCTCGCCCCAGCAAGCCCGAGCGCTCGGATCCCCAGCTGGCTCCCGCGTCCGCGCCGCGCGGTCTCGCCCAGCCCCAGGGCGAGGCCGGGAGCGAAGGGGGCGTGCCCCGCTCGGGGGCGGGGCCGTGGGGGGTTGCGCCAGGAGGCGGAAGTTCCCGCGGGTGGCGAGCGCGGCGCACGCACTGCGAGTCACTTGTCAGCGCTCCTCTGAGGTGGAGGTATCGCGGGGCTGGACCGGAGGTGAGTGGCCGCCCGCCGGGGGTGCGCGTCTGTGAGTCCGGGTGAAAGGAGGGGGGAAGTAGCGGTCGCCTGGCGCCGAGCGCCAGGGCAGCCCTGCTGGGGAGACCGAGGGGGCGCCCCTTGAGCGGGGCGGTTTCTCAGGTGTTTTGTGGACGCGCAGTGGCGGAGCTGGGAGAGTGGCGTGGGAAGAGGCGCGCTGGGGAAAGGGCAGCGCGGGAGTGGGCGGGAGGCCAGTGCACGAGCTTCGGAGGTCCCCGGAGCGCGGTCCGGTCGGGACGTGCGCGGCGGAGGCAGGGATGCAGGAGCGGGGCGCCCCGGACGGCGAGGCCGGGCGGAGAACGGGCCCCGGGCACCGGTCCGGGCGCCCGGGTCCCCCCACGCCCTGCGCGAGTCTCTCGGAGGGTGTGGGAAGGAAGCCGGACTCAATGGGAATGGCGTGTTAGTTTTTGTTTGCTCTCACGGTACTGAGAAGCATTTATTTCCCCCCAGATAGTTAAGATTTCGTAACCTGTTTGGGGAAAACTTTCGTGCGTCCGGAAATAAACCCCTTTTAAAAAGCAGATCTGTCGCGAGCGCCAGGTTTATTAGTACTTGCGTGCTCTTTGGGGCTTTTCTAAGCCTGCGCCTTCAGTGCGCTTGACAATCAGTGGAAAAAGGAAGGGCGCGCAGCCAGGGCAGAGCTTGGAAAGGAGATTCGTGGCTGGGCAGGGCAGGGCTGGGGTGTGAACGCCAGATCCCAGCCCAGGTCCGCCTTCCCGGCCGCGAGGACGTCGGCACCCGCCTGCCGCGGAAGCGGCCGGCTCTGGAGCCTTATTTGGCAAACAGGGCCAGGCGAGCACATCTGCTGGAAAACTGGCTCGTGGCGGCTTTCGTCCTGTGCCTGTGGCCTCGGTTCTTCAGCCCTGCCTCCGCTGTCTCTCAGTAGGGACGAAAGGGAACCTCAAGCTACTGCTCCTTCATTTCAGACCCTTGTTACCCTGAGCAGTTCATCACGAGTTCTCTTTTCCCCGTTCTCGTCCTTCAAAGAAACTGGAATAGGAGTGTGGGAAATGACCAACCTTCCTGCCCAAGTACCAGGGCGAATACATTGTTTAGACTTTCCCTAAGAGAAAATGCAGAACTATGCAGAAGTTCCAACGTTTTGTACGAGTTTGAAAGCAGCATAGCCTGCTATTTCCTGTCTGCTTGTTATTTTACGGAGAGTTCGGGCACTAGTAACCAGATGGAGACCTGGAAAAGGCCAGTAATATTAGCATTGCGTAGGGATCGGAATATTTTAAGGCAATAAAGCTAGCAGAGGGAGATACGAGAAACGGCGCTGATTAGAAATGAAATCACATTGGTTTTGTGGACTTGCCAGTGCTAGAAACTTTGATAAAAAACGGGAGGAGTCAGGAAGGGAACTCCCAAGTAAAAAGAGGGTGAATATGTATGCATGGATATATAAACACATTTTCTTGTAGGGAACAGGGAGACCAGAAGTTGAACCTAACTTAAACATACTTCTCTTGACAAAGGTCAAAAGATTGACATAGAAGGGAGGGCAGGCTGCCTGTGAAATATCTGTTTGCTTTATACACTTCTGATTTGTATAATATGTCAATATCAAAACAGTCTTTTTTAGTTCTGCGAAAATCTTCTCTTATTTTAGGGGGAAGGAATTAAATTATATGCAGCTCCTTATTAGCGCCCTGCTATTCATTTTTCAGGTATATGTAACAGTTTGGCTTCTAGCTTGGCCTTTGGTCTTTTCAAGGACCTGTGCCTATTATATCAGTGTTGAAGTAAGGTATTCTTACATTGGACTTCAGTGTACCGCCGTGCCAGTGGGAAAACTCGTTTAGTTTCTAGGTCGACGCCATGCAGATTTTCACTGATTTAATTTTTCTTTAAGACCCAGACTTACTTGAAAGTTTTCCTCACTTTCCCTTTATGAAAAAGATGGAGTGTATTTGCGTTTAATATACCCAGTGCTTCAAATATCTATATCTGCCACTATCAATTTGGTATGATGGAATAGAAATTTTGAATGGGTTAAAAATAATTTAAGACAGGTAATATAGGATGACTTAGTTGAACAGCACAGATTTTCTAAGAAAGTATGTCTTAAACAGCTTTTAAAAAAAAGTGGTTTTAAAATTATTAAGTTATTCATGTGCTATATTTTTAATATTTTTAAAGAGAGAAATATTATGTTTCTTAGTATTACCTGTACATCTTAGAAAATCTCCATTCCTCTCATTTTCTCCCACCCACCTGTAACTGCCATAACAACCAACTCCAAACTCCAACTCATACTTTTTTGCTTTAGTTTTTTGTTATATAAAAACACTACCATGAGAGTCAACATGAGCACACTTAAAGCAAAACACATAAGAAAGAAGGCACTAAAGCGCTGGTTCTTTTCTAAAGCTCCTATTCCCTTTCATGCGTTAAGATTATACTCCTCCCGTGCTTAGTCAGTCTCACTGGTAAATGCTCACATCCTACTTTGCCTGATGAGGTGTGTGCATAAACAAGAAGCAGGCTCTGATTGAAAGATCACCGTGTTGCCTATCATGGCCTGTCTGTAGAAAAAGTAAATATTACTTTAAGTGTGAAATGTATCACATTCCTCTAAGAGGAAATTCAAGTTGTAGTTTATGATTGGAGAGAACAGTTTTGTATGTTAAAAAAGCCTAACTCATTTTAGAGCGTTTAGTAAGCTTGAATGAGAGTCTATGAATTAGCATTCCTTTTCATATGTTAGAGTAATTTAGAATTAAGTAAGTGAAATTGAAGGACTCTTACCAATTGCAAACAAAAGAATGTATGAGGTAGGGGAAAGGAAAACACCGTTTTGAATTAAACTTGAAATAAAATCTTGTTCTTTTTTTACGTGTAACAAAATGTTGTAAAGTACTGTATGCAAGAAGCCACAAATTGTAGCAAGTTGTAAAACTGATCAAGTGTCTAGAAATATATTCTGAGGTGGAATATTTATACTATGGAAATTGGCGTGAGTTTGGAAGTTGTATATTAGCTCATACATTTCTTAGGTTGAAGTGAGAACTTAATATAGACTTTTTCTCTGTAGCCCCTCATTTCCCCCCAAACAAAATGCTGTACATAATTTACTTGGGTTTATATTAAATGCATTTAAATATACAGTAGGGCTTCAAATAAACATTTTTTAAACCATTTGAATTTCCTTTACAGTTTCACTTTCTGGGATTGGACTTTGAGCCGTTAGAACCATGAGCAACTACAGTGTGTCCTTGGTTGGCCCAGCTCCGTGGGGTTTCCGGCTGCAAGGTGGCAAGGATTTCAACATGCCTCTGACAATCTCTAGTGTAAGCAAACTTTACAGATTTTGTTACAGATGTCCATTCAGTGCTTAATCCTGGAAATCTCAGGACTAATTATCTCTGGATGACCTGTTCTCTACTTACTACAATTGCTTATGGGATTTGATCTGAACAGACTTAGTTACCTGTAATAAAGGATGTGGTGGAAGGGAAGTTAGCAAGGATAATTAATTTTAGTTTTGTTTATTTTCAGTTTCCATCATCTTAATGATAAAATAGAAAGCACTTAATTAGGGGATAGACTTCAGATCTTTCAACTGTAATTACTTTTGTGAATTCTCTGGATCTTAGTTTCTTCATATGTAACATTAGAAGGTTGTGCTATGGAATTTCTTGGTCCCTTTCTGTTGCAATGCTGTTTATTAAAAACTGTTGATCAAAATTAATGAAATGACTGTCTTTGACATTATTCCTCAGTTTACTTTCTGGTGAAGGTGATAGCCCATAGTAAAATGGCCAAAAGCTACTTACCTTTGAAGAAGAAATGAAAGTCTTGGCTCTCCAACTAGATAGTCAGCTTATGAATAATTGAGATTTGGCTGTTTACCTTAGTATGAGTTTAGTTTGAATGGATTCTGTATATACATTTTAAGGATGTTTTCCTCATGATGGTGAAGGGAAGAGTTGTAACTTTCATTTATTGGGGCTTGACTGTGTCAGGTACTGTTTCAATTTCATCATCAGTAGGTAATTATTGCTCTTAATTACTTGTATAACTTTCCAGAGGGTTTTTTTTTTTTGTATATTGAAATAAATGTGAACATCTACTACCCTTTTACTTATATGGTAATGTATTGTACACACTGTTTCACGCTGCTTTTTCTCAGCAGTTTACCGTGAAGAACTTTCCCTATTAATATGTTGAGAGTTGATTTTTTTTTAAACAACTAGATAGAATTTTCATCTAGGGAGGTAACATGTATTTAACCATATACTGTTGAAGGGCATTTATATTGTTTCCAGTATTCCTATTACAAACAGTGCTGCAGTGGATACCATATCTACATAGTTTTACGTATACATGTATATAATTTTGATAGGTCATGCTAATTTACACTTTTGTGTAGTACATACAAATACTTATCCCTCCTCCACCCCCCAAATGGCTTTACTGTCAAATTTTGGGATTTTTGCTAAGTGCTTTACATGCATCATCATCTTTAATACTCATGCCAACCTGCCAAATAGTGGTATCACTCCCGTTGCCCAGAACTGCCTGTGAGCTTGCGTGACTGGTGTGGCAGAACTGGCTTTTGAGCAATTATGGTATGCTGCCTCCCTAATAACAAACCTTATCTTAAATTTAAGTAGATTGTTTCTATAATGAGACATTTGGAAGGTTATTATTTTGTTTAATTATATAAGTGTATATATACATATACTGCTTCTTACAAATATATTTAACTTGATTTTGAAAGGTTAAAAATAAGTTTGTAACACTTACATGTCTATTAAAATACTGCGAATCCCATCTTACTAATGAAGTGATCCCGGCTGTGGATTTATAAATAGTTGTCACTAATTTATCACTACTTTCTGTCTTGATTTCAGTTTTTCAGATTTTACAAGGAAATACACACATGTAATCCAGCCTGCAAGTTTTAAGACTTTTTGTGGTTGGATGAAATTTTAAAAGTAAAGCATCCATGTAAAAATGTGCCTTGTGATTTACTCCTGTTTGAGTGAGGCAACTTTTTTCTCCTACTGAAGACCTATTATCAGGAATGGAACAATACTTGAATATTTTCCATTTTTATGTTCTGTTGAGATTATTTTATATTAAGTTTGAATATCCTAATTTTGGATAATGGACTAAAAACAGTTTTTTCGTTAACAGTACTTCCATTTTCGCTGAAAAAAAAACTCCAGAAATAAATTGATGCCTAAATAAAACAAATTTAATTATCACTTTGTTGTTTGGTAATAGAGATGCAAATTAGTATGTAAATATGTGGTACCGTGCTTTTTAAAAAGTTTTCTGTGCTTTAGTTCCCTGGCAGACAGTTTGAGGCGCTAGCTCCGTGTTGTGATGCTGATAAAACAGAACACTGTGTACATACATACGTGCCCTTCCCTGGCACAGAAGAAATGCTTTCCTTGTGTAGACAGAGTGCTAATTAAAGGATTTTGAACATACTGATTAAAAGAAGCCCGGTAACAAAGCTGCTGAGTTATTTCTGTTCTCTTACAAAAGTCTCTGCCATCTCCTGTGACCTTTTTGGGCCTGTGCAGTGGGGCATGCTATTCATTCTGGACCGGAGAGGATGGGAAGGGGGCGGGAGAGGAGGGAATGTTGGCTCACTCTGCTGCTGGGCTCTTGGCTTTCCATTGTAGTTATTTTTAACCCCTTGTGTGGTTCAGACATGCCTAGTAACATCGCCTAATAAAGTTGTATGCCTAGTAATTAATTTATATTGCTGTAGTAAAATTACTAATGTTATACTTCATCTTATTAGTTCTCTGGTTATATTTATTCTGCCTTTTATGTAATACATTAATATTTTACGTCTAGTGGTCACTTAGATCAGTAGTATCAAGAAGCAATTAAAACTCGAACACATCTTTAACATGTAATTTAGTGATTCTCTTATTTTTTTTTTTAAAGATTTTATTTTTATTTATTTTTAGAGAGAGGGGAAGGGAGACAGAGAGGGAGAGAAACAGCAATGTATGGTTTCCTCTCACATGGCCCTCATGGGGACCTGGCCCGCAACCCAGGCATGTGCCCCGACTGGGAATCGAACCGGGACCCTCTGGTTCCCAGCCCGCGCTCAATCCACTGAGCCACACCAGCCAGGGCTGATTCTCTTATTTTAATAGTGTGTATGAAATTCTTAGCACATAGTACTCATTTATTACAATAATATAATAAAATTAAAAAGAGTAATTATTTAGAGACTTGAAACATCAAATCCCCAATAATTGTAGGGAACATAACATTTATGTATTTTTTAATTACAGTCTATTGGAATTGAAAAAAGAAAATCCCAAGTTGGTGCTTAGCTAAGAAGCTGCATCTTTATATGTGGAGTTCAAAAGAATACAATGTTTCCTTGGGTCAAGTATTGTTACTTTGAACTTCAAAGAGCTATTTACCTTCTCTTATAACAGTGGACGTCTGTTACCGAATTTATTTGAGATAAATAAGCATTCTGGTTTTTTGGTGTTTTTTTTTTTTAGATTTTATTGCTACTGGCCTATGAATATGCTGACTATTACTTGTATCTTAAAGAGTATGAACTATAAAATTTTAATATTTCACCCCGATTTGTTCATCACCTATATTGCATTAATTTTGCATTTTTTTGTATGTTGATTTCTAAGATAAGGTTGGTCATTTCTGCAAACTCAAAGAGAATCTCAGATTGCCATAAGTTCATCATCACGAGTCATTGTTTTCATTTTCCTATTCTTAAACTGAAGTGTTCGCAACAAGAGTTTGCAGCTCTTTTTATGACCTTGCATTTATGGAATTACCTTGAAACCACAACAGTGTGGGTTTGTTAGTCTTTGCCAGTATATTTTATAAGAAATAGGAGACTTGTTGCACGTTCAAGGCCATAGTTTGGCAAGTTGATGTTTCACATGATGAAATTACAAGAAGGATAATATTTTTGTGAATAACATCTTTAAATACAGTATCCTAAATTTGAAGTACTCTGCTGCATGTGATTTTCTGATATGTGATATTAGAGTATTTTACTTAAATGCCAGTATTTGGATTTCCTAAGGATGATCTCCCATTTCTCCATACACAAATCTACGGTATTTCATTAGCAGATAAGAATGAGGTCAGACATTTTAATACCCAGATAATAACTTTGATTCTCAAGAATCAGGGGAGGGTCACTTGTTATCAGCTCAGACAAGATTTTAGTTGAATTTGAAAAGCAGGAGATATTTACCATTTTTTCCTGGAGTGCGGAGCCCTGTTTGAGTGAGAATACAACATAGAACAGAGAAGGAGTCATATTCATTCAGCAGTTAAAGGAATACTTCCTAGAAGCCATTGAAAAAGATATAGAGTAATGGAGTATACAAAGGTTGTGGAGAAAAGAAATAAGTACAGTACTGGACAGTGTCGTAAAACCTGTTACAAGACAGTGTTTGAGGAAATGGCAAAGGTACAGGTAAGTGTTTCTCAGTTTCTGTGGGCATAGATCTTTTTGTGTTTGTCGGGGTCAGTTTCCAACAGGAGAAATTGATTGAACTGGTCCTTGAAGGATGAAATTTAAACACCTCAAAGTCATATTTCTCTGTGTCGGTTTTCAGTGCCAAGTGAAGAAGACTTTTCTTGCCATTGCTTGACTGTGAGTGAAGCTGTGAATATAGTTGAGTGATTCTCCAGACAGGCTAGCTGCAGAGTTTCCGTCCTAGAGGAGGATAAAAAGAGACTTTCAGTTCTCTCAAGCTGAAATGGGAGAACCATCCTACCTTGAATAAATGGGCCCATTGTTAATTTTAAGCTGAGTATTTTCTTTTACATTCTCTCCCAATTACCCTGTCATAATGCCAAGTTGGAAAGTTAATAATTTAGTTTGTGTAACTACATAATATATATTGCACATGTATGCTCACTCTGCTTTTAAAACACTAATTACCTTTTGTGTGGGGCTCAGAGATCTGTTTTTTCCCACAGGGTGGTTTTCTGTCATTGTGTTCGAAAGGGTCAGGAATGTCAAGATAGTTCTGAAGATGTTTTTCTGGTCTGTTATTTGTGAAGAAATGAAAATCTTCTCAGTATGTTTTATTATACATGAATAGTTTTAGGAAAAAAGGGGCTTTTATAGATTATAATAAATGTTGGGCATTTTGGAAAGTTTTTTCTTAAAATAAGAGGAATTTCACTGGTACTCAGGATTTTTGTATCCGATAAAGGAAACAATATTGTAGAGGTTGGGTAAAGAACAAATAGCACTTTAGATCTAAGCAAAGGGGATTTTTTTGTTTATAGCTAGGGAGATTTAAAAAAATCCTTATCCTAGGATATATTTATTGATTGGAGAGAGAGAGAGAGAGAGAGAGAGAGAGAGAAAGAGAGAGAGAGAAACATAGATCGGTTGCCTAGTGTACGTGCCCCGACTGGGGATTGAACCTGCAACCTAGGTTTTTACCCTGACCCGAGATCAAACCTGTGACCTTTTGGGATGACGCTCCAACTAACTGAGCCACAAGGCCAGGGTGCAAAGGAGATTTTAATACAACCTATTAACCTACTAAAGAGTTTGGTATAATATTTACTCACTGAAACTGAGAATACTAAAGCCTATGGACTAATTTTATTATCAGGTCTGGTTATTTTTTTTTTTTTGAGAACTTTCAAGTCAGAGAGCTTTTCTTTATGATGGTTGTTGGTCAGGTTGCAGCGCAAACATGCATTTAACCAGATGTCTGTCGGAAACGTGTGGTTGCAGATCTCAGCCAGATTCCCATACATTACAGGACCAGTCATGACCTTTTTCCCCAGTTACAACTGCATGGAGGAGAAATCTGCTACGAGTTAGTTAATCTAGAAGCAGACATTGCTCTGGACAAGAAAGAAATCAGAAATATTAAGTATGTAATATAAAACTCGACAAAACAAGACTCTAGCATGTGAAATATTAGTATACAGTGATGGGCAAAAGTAGGTTTATAGTTGTGAGTACATGAAACAGTTTATTCTTATTAATTATTTGTATTACAACTCTAAACCTACTTCTGCCCATCTTGCATGCATACATTTGCAAATAAATGACATAATGGAAATGAAAAGAGAAAACATTAGTTTAAGCAACTAATTAGCAATGACCGTGATGATTCCTGATTTAGGTATTCTAGGTGCAGAGTCACTCTCTAGCCCTGCTGGGAATGTAAGTTTGGTTTTTTAATTACAGAGTGGGAAAATCACTTTTTCTAGTACAGATACCCTGTTTCTGTTAAGGTTTTTTTTTTTTAGGTAATATTTATGAATGGACTTGATAATATTGAATAAGCGTTTAAATTAGTTTTGGAAGAATTTTTTATAATATTGTTAAAACTAAATCTCTCAAATCTTAGTCACTTCCCCATCTCCCCTCAGCTTATTTTTTTTCTTTCTGTTGCATAAGTGGAGTTATCTACCCTTCTGTAAACACTCAGATTTTTTTTACAGCCAGTGTTGTTGCCCATTTTGTGTTAGAATTACTGGAACAAAGTTCATCAATCTCATTGGCAAATAGAACACCCAGCCAGGTTAAACAGTTGCTGCAAATGTCCCTGAGAAGTCGGAATGGAGCAGAGTAAATTCACTGGGACAGTTGATAGGAGGGAATGAAAAAGAACAAGTTAGATGGAAGGAGAAAAGAAAGAGGCAATTTTTAAAAAGGCCAAAATGGGAACAGTTATTTACTGGGTCAGATTTTGTACTTAAGAAATATTCTTTACCCTTCACCCTTTACTCTTAAAATTTGATTATTTTATGCTTTTCCTTAGGTAAAACATTCATATGCTTTGAAATTCAAAAAATACAATAGGACTTACAGGAAGGAGTCTCCTGTTGTCCTACCATTGATTTCCTCTTCCTGGAAGCAACCAGTGTTAGCAGCTTTTTGTGTATACTTCCAGAAATAATTGTACAGATATATGAAAATACACATATATTTTCACCGCCCCCTTTTCAACACAAGTAATATCCTTAAAAGCATACTTAACTATTTTTGCATTTTGCTTTTTTTTACTAACTCAAAATCAGTAACTGTATCTTTTTTTTGTACAGCTGCATTGTATTTGGCTTTATTGTGATTTATTTAACCAGTTTCTATTGATGGGCAATTAAGTTGTTTGTAGTCTTTCTTTTAGTGACACTGCAGTGTAATTTTTTGTGCCGTATGTATATATATTTTTTGCATATGTATCAGCATATCTGTCAGATAAGTTCCTAGAAATGGAATTGCTCAGTCAAAGGGTTGTTTGCATTTGTAATTTTGATTGATAATGCCAAATATCTTCACAGAGACACTCCTACCCACAATGTGATAGTGCTGGCTTCCTTGTATCTGTGCTGGCACACATTCCAGCAGACTTTGATCTTTTTAAATCAGATGGGCCTATTTCCACCTTTCTCCTTTTTGTAGGGCTTAATCACAGGTAGTCTACAGAGGACTCTGTTTTCAAGTGGGTCATTACTTTCCATTTTGCCTGAGAATATACAAAATAAAAATGTGATAGCCTTCTTTAAGTGACTTTATTAATTTCTAGGGATGCTAGTATTTGAATTTTTTCATCCAGAGATTTGATTACTAGATATCTCTACCATTTGTTTATTTTTTTTAGCTTTTAAAAGAGATTTATTTATTCATTCATTCATTTATTTATTTTTAGATGGAGGGGAAGGGAGGGAGAAAGAGAGGGAGGAAAATGTCAGTGTGTGGTTGTCTTTCATGCGCCCTTACTGAGGACCTGGCCCGCCACCCAGGCATGTGCCCTGATTGGGAATCGGACTGGTGACCCTTTGGTTCGCAGGTTGGTGCTCAATCCACTGAGCCACACCAGCCAGGGCTGTTTCTTATTTCTAAATGGATCTTTTTTTCTCTGTTAACATATTACTTCCAGTTACGTTGTGAAAGACTTTTTTGTTGTGTGTTTTTTGTTTTTTTTTTTTGTGGAACAGTTTTTGCCCTGCCATAGACTTTCTGAAAAATTAAGCAAATAACATTTAATAGAATGATATAGTTTGTAATTTCAAATCCCTCTCTCGTGTAGCTCCTTTTCAGTGATGTGGCAAGGAGACTGGTCATGATGAGGCAGGGTCCTGAGACACAGTGAAATTTGCCCTCAGGAGCCTCACTGTGTTTTCATATCAACCTTTGTTAGTCAGAGGTTAACTGAAGTCACAAAGGTTTATGTAGTGTAGCATAGTGAATCAGACCTTGTGAAGGCATACTAAACTGTGGCACAGTATATTTCTTTATTTTACTTGGTTGTAAGCAGCAGAGGTATGTGTTGACAAAAAGAGTAAGGATGTCAGGGATGTTTGTATTTTATGTGCTTAAAAATAAAGGAGGAATTTCCTTTAGTGTGTTGCTGTGAATTTTTAAGTATGATGGGAAGAGTTTGGAACTAAATAAGAATTTTCACCTTTTTATTTGAATTCTGTGGACTGTTAAACATTTTTCCCATGTTCCAAAAATTGATTTAACAGGGGCCACTGTTGATAATTGTCTTGGGCAAATTTTTATTTACCAAAAGAAGTGGTGGTTTTAATAGCATTAACAATTGAATGCTATTTACCTACCATTGATTCCACTGGGGGTTTAAGTGTTATGATTTGGTTCCATTGAGCCTCCAACTATTAGCCCAATATTTCTTAAATAATTTTTGAGATACTAACCTTTAGAAATGGTAAAAAATAAAAAAAAAATTTAGTAATGATGTATAATGCTAGCCAGAGAAAATTATAGATGAATTCTGAAAGTATTTTTCTTTTTGAGAAAAGGTGCTAGAGAACAAATGTCCTTTCTAAAAGGAAAATGATTTATCGTTTAACTAGGAATCCTTGGAGATTTATTGGAGAATGTAGTTTAGATATAAATAGAAGTATTGTTTCACATGTGATTTTCACGATTTTGGACATTCTCCTGAAATATCTCTATGCTAATAACTTCCAAGTAGTCACAAATAGTTCTTTTGAGCTTTTTATACTATGCATTTCTGTTTATATATACCTTTATCCATTCTGGAAGACTCTAGTTAGTTTCAGTTAGATTCCAGTTCTCACAGTGATATTTTGATATTTTAACAATTATATCTATTGAGAGACACTTAGATTTTTTATTTCACTTACTTATGCATTCATTAATTGCTATTTGTATGTGCTCTGACTGGGTATCAAACCTTCAACCTTGGTGTATTGGGATGGCGCTCTAACCAATGAGCTACCCAGGCAGGTCTGATACTTTTATAAATGAACAGTCAGAGGTGTTTTTAAATTTCATCGATGGCTTATCCACTCCTTAGGCTGGTTCCTCATTAAGCTGGCACTTTACTGAGGCAGGAATTCTAAAAATCCTGCATTTAATACATTACTGCCCTATTTAAGAATTGTGAGGGCTTCCTGTTATCTACTGAATTATTGCTTAACTCCCCAGTCTGGCATTTGGGCTGCATATAAATGAGCCTACTTAATACGACTGAGTTTATGGTCTAAAATGCTCATTTTGAACCCCGAAGTTCTTGGTCTCTTTATTCTTTATACACACTATCTTTATTATCATCTCTAATGCCCTACCCATCCTTCAAGGCAAGTTCACATACCAGGTGCTCTTTGTAATGTTTGACTGCTCTAACTCACTTGGATCTCCTTTCTTTCCTATATTAAATAATAAAAATGAAAAGAAGCTAGCATTTATTGAGCCCTAGTTATTGTCTAGACATTGCTCTAGGTGTTTCGCACGTGTGCAATGAAGTCCTCTTAACCTTCTGAGAAAGTATGATTTTAAATCTCTGATTTATAGATGAAGACTGAGAGACAGAGAAATTAAAAAATATGTCAGAAGTTACACACAGCTACTAATTGGCTAGGCTTTCTTAGGCTTTGAAACCAGTCAGACTGAGTAGTTACAAATAATGCTTTTACCCAGTGCACTGTTTCGGGGAATAGGTGAGAGTTTCCACTACTGATAAAACCAAGTTTGTGTGTGTGTTTTTTGAAGGAAAAACACATGCTATAGAATCAAAAACTTGTATATATGGGAGTAATAGAGTTATTAGGAAAAAAATATGACTGGTTTCCAAGCTTATTATCAGAATCATCAGTGAGATTTAAAAAATGTAGATTCCAGGCTGCAGACTTTGCATTAAGGATGTTGAGGGATTCTCACGTACTTTCTAGATGTTTCTTATGTACCATTTGTAGTCCATTTGTACAGTAATGATTGGGAACCGTTTGTAGCTTTGATTTTTTTTAAAAAGATTGTTATTATGAATCCTGTTACTTAGATCATTTCAGCAAAAAAAATTGAGGCTAAGTTACAGTGAAACTGCCATTGACTAAATGCGCTAGATATGCTTATCTCCAGCCACCAGTCTTTTCCTATTTTTCGTAGTTTAATCACCATTGGTCAAATCCTTTATGGGAAAAAAATGACAGTTTTAATAATATATACTATCAGGCTTTAGTTTATTTACAATGCTAAATCTAAGTATTTTTGTGACGAAAGATTTAGAGGACTTTGAAGTTGGTAGTACTGTGAAATTTAATAATGAATCTTAAATTTATCAAAGACTTCTGGAGGAATCTTTGACTATACTAGGTTTGGTTTGTCACCTCATTATTAATTTAAATTGGTAACATTTAAGTTAGAAAGAAGTAGTTACATTCTTTTTTAAGGCCATGGACAAAGGATCAGTTAAGATTTTTGGTCCCTGTAATAGGTTTCACAGCAGTATAGCTTGAGTACATGTAAATACATATAAATAAGGTATATACTTTGTTAAATCATGAATGATTCTCACCAGGAATAAAAAAGGTCCTTCACTGTGGGTCTTATTTACTCAAGATCATATTAGAATTCCCAGTAATTCTTCAGTAACTATTGACCGATGATCATAATAACAGAGGACAAATGGTGGCAATTGCAGTTAAATTTCTTCTAATTTGTTTTGTTAATGTACATGATTGATAGAGTTAACTGATGAAACATCTTGGTTTTCTTTGTGTTTTAATTCTAGTCAAGGTCTAAGTTTCTAGGAAATGTCCAGAGGTTCCATTGTGTGATAGCTCCTAGCTTCCAAGGTACAGAGGCTTCCTTCCATGTGTCAGTCAGAATGTTTTCTGTATATTTGACCCAGGGGTCCTCCTTTTGTCCTTTACTGTCATGTACAACAAAGGATAACCCTCTCTCAAATGATAGCTATTTAAATAGGTGACTCAATTATATTTTTATTCGAGTCTTGATATATTCTGTTGGAAGCCGTTTTTTAAAATGTTTCTATCATGGCAGTTTGCCTCTCCTCATACGCCCTGAGCATTTACCTTTAAAAGTAGTTCAGTTTTTAAATATCTGTGTGGTACCTAGGACTGAAATGTTAGGACCAATGCAGAAATACAATTTGTAGTAAGGAAACAGATTTTTTTGTGTGATTGGACAGTGCAGGGTTTTGAAGCTGCTCTGGGCAGTGGGCTTAAAACTTGCATCGTTTTCTCTGTATACTTTTGCACTGTTTGAAATTGTTACACTGTGTATGCCTTTTGTTTAAAATAAAGAAAGAAAACTATATAACTAGCCTATTCTTTGTACATGTGCAAACTCAGGCTTGTCAGGACATATATGGAGGTTAGGAGAGCCTAAGAGAGGCACGTATGTGTGTTTGTTTTCCTTTGTGATGTATGCATGAAAGATCAAGGAACCTCATAGAAACAACTTCAGGAAGAAGATAACTGAGGTATATTCAAGTTTAGTCCTTGGGGACTTTATTATCATTATTATTTTAGGAGAGATGGGTAAACTTTTGGTACAGCAGACATATCTTCTTGGCGCTGCCATTCTGAATGATGTATGCCAGAACCCTGAGAGGAGATGTGTTAGCCAACACATATTTATTGATCTGTTACTGTGTAATAGGCCTTGGGAGTAGAGGACAGCTCTCTATTTTTCTGACAAAAAGGCACATGGAAGATGATATGGTATATAGGAAGGAGTTTGGAAGTAGGAGAGGACATATATGTATTCAGATCTGGCAAAATACCACATGGTAATGTGTACATTAACCGTATAGCCTCTGTTAAGGATAGCAGAGAACTTCTAGACTAGGATCTAGACTCCTTGGGGGAAACACAAGTAGCAGTGGCCGATAGAATTTTCTATATTTACATCTGGGCATGGAGTCATTTAGTCAGTATCGTTATTGTGTACCCACTGTATGCTCAGTGTTGGTCTAGGATTGAAGATACAAAGATAGCAAAACAAAATCCTTAGTGTTAAGGATGTTATATTCTAGTAGGAGGGACTGGTGACTTACAAATATATAAATAAATAAGCAATGCAATTTAATAAGTTTATGTGCTAGGGAATAATTTGGGGAGAGAATGAGAATGTTGGGGGTAAAGGTTTTACTTTAGATTGAGTGGTCAAGACAGGCCCTTCTGACTGGAGAGGCAACATGGACTTAAGAAGAATAAGAAACTGTCATGGGAAGAGGAAGAAGAGCATTGCAGGCACAGAGAACAGCAAGTGCAGAGGTCTTGAGATAGGGAAGAGTTTCATGTGTTCAAGAAAGAGAAGTGGGACCCATGTGGAGAAGTGCAGTGAGCAAGGAGGAGAGCAGAGTGAGAAGAGGGAAGGGAGTGCCAGAATGAGAGACAGGAGGTTTAAGGTAGAGGAGGATAACATTGGGGTAATAATAGTGAGACAACTCCTGGAGATTTGACAGGGCTTCTGATTACTCTGGATTACAGCTGAGCTAGAGAGAGTGGGTTCCTATTATTGTGATTTTACCATATCTACAGGCTGCTGTGTTTTAAAATTAGTTCCAATAGACATTTCAGGGGAAGAATCCCCCCAAATTTTTGAGCAGAGGAATAACCATGTAGCCTTCCAAGGTGGCTGTGTAGAAGTAAATTACTCATTTTAATATAGTATGCTTGCTTTAAAAAGTTGCATATAGTTAAGACACACACACGTTATTATTTTTTCATTGTTATTTGCCCACCGATTACATTTTTTCTATTTTGTGTCCCTCCAGGGTTTTTATTATCTCTGTCACAAGCAGCTTGTGTCCCAGATGGCTTCTGTTTTCATTTCCTTGTGATATTACAACCTTTCCTACTTTAATAAAGAAATGTTGCATACACATTCAGGAGGCGTTTACAAATAAAGCTCACAACACTTTTGGTAGAGTCTGCCTCAGGGATGAAGTGAGTGTTAGGATGTTTATTCTAGGTCAGATATGTGGAGCTGAAAAAGGTTTGAAAATATGTCTCTTAAAATGAATGTTTTGGTCTATGGGTTGGTTAATGCACCCAATGTTGAAAGTTATGTTTTGTGACTTATGATTTTAGGTGGAGGGAGTTTATGAGATTTAATGTTTTTCATTTCTGAACTTTTCAGAGAGGCCATTTGAGTAGGTTAATGTCTGATAAGAGAAGGTTGACAGTTGACACTTAAATTCAGATTTTCATGCCTTAAATTCGTATACATACATACTAGTCCTGTTGCTAGTCACTTCAGTTTCCCCCTGTATGCCACTGGTGCCCTTCCAGCTGTTGCCCTGGTGCTAAATCCCAGAGTGGTGAGTCAGTGTACATCCTAAATTCATTGTGGGCCCTTTAAGAAGAGTCTCCTGAGAATCCCAGTTTCTTCTGTGCCTCAACCCCTACTGGCTTTTACAACCAGAAATTATGGGGTCTTTCTGGCACTGCAACCCTGGGTTGGGTGTTCTGGTCTGGGGCTGGGATCCCTTGCTCCTGAGGTGTCCCTCCTGATTTTTATCCACCACATGTGTATGTGGGACCGCCTGTTCTGCATCTCTGTGCCTCTCTGTACATCTCTTCCCCTCCTACCTGTCTAGATGAATGTGGCTTCTTTAAATCCTTGTTGTCAGACTTCCACACAGCTCAATTTTCTGGCAATTCTGGGTGATATTTGTTTCCTATCTAGTTGTAATTTTTGCTGTAGTTGTGCAAGGAAGTGAAGCATGTTTACCTATGCCTCCATCTTGACTGGAAGTCTTTTTTTAGCGTTTTTAGATACAAGGTACATAATAAATATTCATCGAAGAAATGGGGCATTTCTTTCTTCCATCAGTCATGGTCTGGCATAAACTCAAAAGATTCGAAAGGAGGGTTGGCACCAGTAGTACCTCCAATTAAACATTCTTTACCCACAGTGATTGCCATTCACTATGGGTTTTTTTCTTTTTTTAAATTCTTTTAAAGTGACATGATAAGCTGTTTTCCTGGTGAGAGACTGTTGCTCTAGGAAACAATTTTCTTCTCCATTGTAGGACACTTTTGATTGTAAGAGAGAGTTGAGCATGTGGGTAGCATGTTCAAGGAATAGCAAGATTCGAGTGGCTGGAGTAGACTGATGGGGAGAGTGGTAGGAGATGTTTTTAGAGAGTTGAGGGTAGTTGTTTCCCAATATTAGTCATATTAAAATTTACAGCTGATTAATAGCTGTCGCGGATTTCGTCCCGCAAAATCTGTGGGGGGGACCGCACCGATTGAGTGAATCAAACTCACCCAGAGACACACTTGGAGAATAGAGTCCGGCAGTGACGGGACTTTCGCTCCATCTTCGAAAGACCCCGGACGTAACTCAGCCGGGCTTTTTATTAGAAACTTTAGGCTACCTTTACATTGGATTGATTATTCATGGGCTTATGCAGAACAGGGGTTTTCAGTTGGGTCATGAGGATATATGGGAAGGGAATAGATAAGGGGTAGGTTTACTCAGTAAGGTAAACATTTAGGGTACAGAGCATTAGGTTGTAAATTCAGGTCCAGTGGCAGACAGGACCGGGGTAGTACATTAAACAGGAGACAAGTAAGTTGAGGGTAAGCTAACTAGGGTTGTTAACTCTTAGGACCATAAAACATTGAGACAGAGAAGAATTTCATGGACTCATTAACTTAAGTCTTTTGACTCCAGGAGGGAGAGACTCAGCAAGTCAGAGAATTTCTTAAGGTACATTTTTGCCAAATTCCCATTAGAGAATTCCTTTTCCACTGACATGATTCACGCTTGCCCACACGGGAATGATTTTTCCTCAAGCGGAGCCGAGCTCAGACACGCGTGATTCCCAGGACTGCGTGTTTTCACGCGTGTGGAAAGAATTCCCACAAGTAGCGAGGCATTTTACCTTGAGATTAAAATAAGACCTTGTCAACATAGAGTTTTTTTATATTTTTGGGACACAGTATAAGGGAGAATCCAAAAACCCCCTGGAATTTATTTGTAAAAAATTGTATATTCTTACATGTTTAAATTTTAGTCACTTTCAAAGTACTCTCCATTGATGCAGTACATCTATTGAGACATTTTTCCATGGCTCAAACAGTTTTTGAACTCATCGATTTTGATGTCTGTTAGTACTTTTGCCATTTTATGTTTCACCTCTTCCACATCCTTAAAACATTTCCCTTTGAGGACTTCTTTCATCCAGGGAAACAAAAAAAAATCACATCAGGTAAATAGGGTGGGTAGAGCTTGGGGGTCATATCATTTTTGTTCAAAAACTCGTGAACGCTCAGCGTGGTGTAGGCAGGTGAACTTGTAAGTCACCCATCATGAAATGAGCAAACGTGTAGAAAGAGTCTTCAAAAAAATTCACTGAGGTTAAATGCAGCCTCTCACAATGCCAGCTGCTACACTGATTCAGATTGGTTCCTAGAACACTCACCTGGTAGGGAAAACCTGTACTACAAGGGGCCCACCCTCCAGAAGATACTCTGTTTTTTGGCGGGTCCCCCTTCATATACTTTTGAAGTCAGCTAACATATTAGGTGATCTGATAACCACAGTCTAATCTTGACTTCTCTTACAGTTTCTGGGACTGTGTCTTCTAGTTATGTAACTCTAAGGCAACTCAATTCTGTCTTCTCTTTAAATATACATACATACCACAAATATAGTAATTATTAGGGTGGGCAAAAGTAGGTTTACAATTGTGAATATGCAAAGCACATTTTATTCCTGTATTATTATTTATCATTGTATTATTTTCCTTACAAACAACTGTAAACTCACTTTTGCCCACCCTGTATATTGCTCCCAGATCTTTTAAAACTATTAGGTAGCTCTTCTAGTTCGATGATACCTAAACTAAAAACAAATTATGTCATAAATGTGCCTTCATATCTCATGGATATGAAATATGGATGTACTTCACAATTTAGTATTACTGGTGACCACACTGAAACCTGATTCTTCACATATTGATGGTCAGCTGCATGCATAGCACACACATACATGAGGAGTCCCGTGATGTATTTTACTTTTGACCATCTGGAATCATCCCCTTTGTTTCCTTTATAGTTTTGTAACATTATTTCTGATTGCATATCTTTTATAATTCCGATACTTTGAGTGTTTTAGTTTGAGTAGATAAGATAGTTCATTTTTTTTAGGTAGCTCAAACCTCTCTTTCTACTTCCTTCCACCTAAAAATACCGCTTGTAGAATTATGAAGAATTGCTGTATTTTATTTTATTTTTTAAAGATTTTATTTATTTTTTTAGAGAGAGGGGAGGGAGAAAGAGAGGGAGAGAAACAGTAATGTGTGGTTGCCTCTCACATGGCCCTCACTGGGGACCTGGCCTGCAACCCAGGCATGTGCCCTGACTGGGAATCGAACTGGGACCACTTGGTTCCCAGCCCACGCTCAATCCACTGAACTACACCAGCCAGGCAGAATTGCTGTATTTTAATTAAGGGTATTCTCTCTCACTTTTTTTGTAAATAGTAATTTATAACAATATACATTTCAAGAGGAAACAATTTGAGTATAAAATTATATTTGAAAAAATTATTAAAAAATATATATACACACATTCCAGTTGAAATTGTGTAGGAAATAATGACAACTGAAAAACTGAAAAAAAAAAAAAAAAAAACAACAACAGAAAACACCCTGTCAGACCTGAAACCCAGTTACCAGAAGCTACTGTAGATATTTCCGTGAATATGCTTAAGAACAGACATGTCGCTGGCATTCTTCATGTAACAGTACATCTTGGGTCTTCCATTTTCAGTATATGAAGACCTTTATCATCTTTATTTTATTTTTCTTTTTTGGTTTTTTATTGTTCTACTCTGTTGGTTCCATACTTAATTTTTTTGAGTTTATATATTGATGGTTTAAAAGAGGTGTAACAAATATAGAGGCAGGATATTTTTACCGGGGAGAGACCTGAGTCATACTCCCACCCTGCCCCCCAGCTTGTTCCTCAGTTCTTGACTTACTCACATGAGAAGGATTCAAATTAGAGGCAACGTGTATAGTGGAAATGAGACAGCGAGTTTATTTATGAAACACCTATGAGCACAAAGCTGCAAGCAGGCACTCAGCTAGTCTGAATGCCCCACTTATAGAGGAAATAAATTTGTAAACTTATTAGTAAGTGTGTTAGTAAGTTTGTTCTATACGCTTGAGCTAAGGATACAAGTGGGCACCCAGCTAATCCGAGTGTGCTGACTATTGGGGTTCAGGTCAGCTTTTAGATTCCCTCTCCTCCTTCCTCTTCCAAACCTTGGGAATGGTGTACAACTATGGAAGCCTTCTTTCTCAGCTAGTAAAGATGTAGAAAGAGTCTTCAAAAAAGATGGGGGGTCTTTTTCTTAGTGAAATTGCTACAGAGGCTCCCTTTCCCAGCACAGAGTCTCAAGGACTCCTCTCCTGCACACTCCCTGCTTGTGGTATATCCTGCCTTAGTTTACTACCTATCCTACCTAACAATATCACAGTGCTTAGCAGTATGTACTTCAGTGCCAGCCATTGTATGTTCAAATCCTAATACCAACACTTTATTTCTTTGTGACCTTGAGCAAGTTATAAAACTTCTCTGGGACTCTGCTTTCTCATCTGTAAAATGGAGTTATCAATGGTGTACTTGTATTGTAGGATTACTGTGAAGATTGAGTTCATATTTTTAGTACTTGAAATACCTGGCAAAGAGTGCATGCAATATAAGTATAAACCTTTTTTGTTGTTAGTATGGATGTTGTATATAGGATATTTCAGGATAGAAGACTATTTCAAATGATTTTAGGTTTTAGTCCAAGCATCTCATATATTATAGTATAGTTCCTTATCTGTTCAAAATTTTGGATGTGATATTGTGTCTCTTGGATGGAGTTGGTGTGAGACAAGGGCGATAGAAAGGAAGTTTTGTGTTTCAGAGTCCTGGATAGAGTTACTGTTGGCGTTTATCCATGCTTTTCTGGCCATACTGCCTTTGGCATGTTTTGGGGGGCCTTTGACTAGAGCTGTTCTAAGTAGAGCCGGCTCTGCTATATCCTGGAATCTAGGGAATTGTTTTAAAGGATCTCAACCAGGTCCAGTAAAAGGCAATTTAGTTAATACGAGTTAGTGAATTTTGGCATGTAGTCTAGCCTGGAGATGCACTCTGTAACCTTACTGAACTTTACTTGATTTGTGTGTATAAACATTCTTAAGGCATTAATAGTGGGCTCTGTTATTTGAGAGACACTTCCTTTTTTGGAAGTGGCCTTTCTGACTTCTCCATGTTTATAGTTTTTTTTTTTTTTAATTGAAATTTAGAAGAAAAGAGCAAAGCTTTGACTTTTGGTTTTTTATTTTAAAGTGTTTTATTTTAAAGTGTTTTTTAAAATGGCTTGGAAAAGGATAAATGTAATAAGACCAAAAAATTTAAGAAAATTTGGCCCATGGTTACATATATTCATAAAATTTTATTTTAGTATAATCTTCTATGAACCTTACAGTCAATGAAAAGTTATTAATCAAATGAACCTATTTTCTACTTGTCATGTCTTCACATTTTGTAAGTATACGTGTAAAATAATGTTTCATTTCTGACTACTAATTTTTATGTATATTTTACTTTTGATAATCAAGTCAGACATATAGGAAGTTAAAGAAAGTTACTGTGACCAGTAGAAAATGGTTTAGTGTGGTATTACAACTATACCAGGTCATAGTGAAGTTCATTCTGGCTGGAAGTATTAGGCCATTGGTTGAAATTTATAGTATCAGAGATTTCTAGAAACATTGGTATCTTTCATTTTGTAAAACATACCGAACCACTATTTCAGTATACTTTCTTTTTTTCTCCCTATTTTTCTTAATGATTCTTTCTCAAAATGGCCCTTCAATGGAGTTTGATGAGAAGATATACAAAGGATATTGAATTGTTTTTAAGGTAAACCATGATGAATAGCTAAATCATTCTTAGATTATTCTATTTCATATTAAGATATGGATAAGATATAGATAAAATAGTCTATTGTAGTTTGTGATTTTTTTTTTTAAGATTTTATTTATTTATTTTCAGAGAGAGGAGAAGGGAGGGAGAAAGAGCAATGTATGGTTGCCTCTCACATGGCCCTCATTGGGGACCTGGCCCGCAACCCAGGCATGTGCCCCGACTGGGAATCGAACCGGGACCCTCTGATTCCCAGCCCATGCTCAATCCACACTGAGCTACACCTGCCGGGCTGTAGCTTGTGATTTTTTTCACATACAACCTGTTTATCTACTCTCACTCGTTTGTCATCATTTTATGGTATTTGTCTTTGCTTTGATTCTGATTTTTTTAGTCAAGGCAGACTTATTATAAGTCTAATTTTCCAGCTTCTGTATAAAACTTTCCACTGCCTTTACACTAGGTTTTGAATTTTTCTTGCTCCTGGGGAAAGTGTCACTAGGAGGAGGGAGAAGAAAAAGGAAAAAAGTTAAGAGTTTTAGAGGAGACTAGAGCTAAAGCTCATTTAACAGTGGGTCACTAAATCAGCAACCACCTTTGAATTTAATTATTATTTAAAAGTTTTTTCAAACACTACTTCCTTTATTCATCATGATGACTTTTTAGATAAATGTGGGCCACAGAGGATCTACATAAGGATCACTAGTGTTAAGTAATAATGGATCATGGGTAATTTATGCATGATAATTTTCTGTGTTTTAACGCCCCCCCCACCCCCATAAAAAGTAAGATCCAGTAAGCATTACTTTGAATTACCTCCCTTCTTTATTGAAATATCCTCTCCCATTAAGGTCTTGATTTTAGGAACTAATGATTTTAGGAACTAAATGAAACACTCTGGGTGTTTTATACCGGAAATTTTGATACAGGGAATTGGTGAACAGGTTTTGGTAGAGAAGTCAAACAGGGTATGGTGGGGCAGTCTAGAGGTGAGCAACAGCAGGAAACCATTTGCCATCCTTAGGATAGGGACAGTAAGAAGATGTGGTGTTACCAAAGCCTGGACAGAGAGACTGCCTGACAAGAACTAAAACCACAGAGAGGATCCTGGTCCAGAGCTGTGATCATGGAGTGTGGGGCCAACTCATGAGCTGTGAAACCACAGAGAATGTGGACTGTGTAGAAAGTGGGGGGAGGGTATACAACAGCTAGCCTTTTCTCCTGTTTCTACCCTGCAGGCCTCTGCCATTGGGTCCCTTATTGCTGGGACCTATCCAAAAAGCCAGAGCAAGGGACCATGGGGAATGTAGTTCCTTGCCATACACAGAGGACAAAGAAGGGCAGGGACTTGATCTGAGAGCAAAGAGATAAATGACCAGGAGAGACAACACAAAATATGTTGATTTTTTTTCTCAGAAACAGATATTAATGCTTTCACATTATATTATAAGACACTCATCTTCCTCTAGATCCCTTGTAAAAGATGGAAATAATTATGATGTATATGGTCTCAGTTTTCAGGAACTATTTATATTTGATGGAACTAAAGTGTTAATACATTTGCTACATATATTTTTGGCAGTCTCTTTTCCTTTTTATTGTTCATATATTTTGGACACGCAAAGTTTATCATTTTTATTTGGTCAAATCTTTTCCTTTATTTTTGAACATTTCCTCAAAGATTAGAAAGTTCCCTTGAAACATTTAATAAACATTCTATCCTGTCATCTGCTTTTTTTAGTTTTCAACATTTTAAGACTCTGTAATCTATCTGGAATTAATTTTGGTGTGGAGTTGACACATTATTTTAAAAACAATTAGGACAGTTTGTTTTTAATAGCTACCAATGCTTTGAGAGTCTTTATCTTTTCATGTTCAATAGCCTTCTGTATGATGGGTTTCTTGAAATTTAGTAGATACTGATATTTCAAATTGTACCTGAAGTATCATCCCTGCCGATTCCTTAATTTATTAACTAAATTGTACTTCTATTTTTAATCATCTTTGAAGTGACTATCCAAAGGCATTTTACCTCTTTTTAAAGTATATTTTATTGATTATGTTTTTACAGTTGTCCCATTTTTTTCTCCCCTTTATTCTCATCCACCTTGCACCCCACCTCCCACCAACATTCCCCCACCCTCTTAGTTCATGTCTGTGGGTCATACATATAAGTTCTTTGGCTTCTCCATTCCTATACTATTCTTAGTCTCCTCCTGTCTATTTTGTACCTACCATTTTATGCTTCTTCTTTTTCTTAAGCTGTACCTAAATAGTTAAGCTTTTTTTAAAAAAAATTTTTAGACAGGCGAAGAAAGGAAGGGAGAAAAACGTCAGTGTGTGGTGGCCTCTCAGAGTTCCCCCACTGAGGACCTAGCCCATAGCCTAGGCATGTGCCCCAACTGGGAATCAAACCAGCAAGCCCTTGGTTCACAGGCAAGTTCTCAATCCACTGAGCCACACCAGGTGGGGCCATTTATGCTTCTTATTCCTTGTACCTTTTCCTCCATTCTCTCCTCTCCCCCTCCCAGGTGATAACACTCCATGTGATCTCTATTTCTGTGATTCTCTTCTGTTCTAGTTGTTTGCTTAGTATGTTTTTGTTTTTATTTTAGGTGCAGTTGTTGAGTTTCTTGTCATTTTACTGTTCATAGTTTTGATCATCTTTTTCTTAAATAAGTCCCTTTAACATTTAATGGCTTGGTGATGATGAACTCCTTTAACTTGACCTTACCTGGGAAGCAGTTTATCTGCCCTCCTGTTCTAAATGATAGCTTTGCTGGATAGAGTCATCTTGGATTTAGGTCCTTGCCTTTCATGACTTTGAATACTTCTTTCTAGCCCCTTCTTGTCTGTAAGGTTACTTTTGAGAAATCAGCTGATAGTCTTATGGGAACTCCTTTGTAGGTAACTGTCTCCTTTTTTTCTTGCTGCTTTGATGATTCTCTCCTTATCTTTAATCTTGGGTGATGTAATGATGATGTCCCTTGGTATGTGCTTCCTGGGTCCAATTTCTTTGGGACTCTCTGAGTTTCTCAGATTTACTCGAAGTCTATTTCCTTTGCCAGCTTGGGGAAGTTCGCCTTCATTATTTTTTTCAAGTAAGTTTTCTATCTCTTGCTCTTCCTCTTTCTGGCACCCCTGTGATTTGGATGTTGGAACCTTTAAAGTTGTCCCAGAGGTTCCTAAGCCTTTCCTCATTTTTTTGAATTCCTGTTTATTCATTGTGTACTGGTTGAATGTTTATTTCTTCCTTCTACTCCAGATCTTTGATTTGAGTCATGGTTTCCTTCCCTTCACTGTTGGTTCTGTGTGCACTTTCCTTTATTTCACTTTTCATAGCCTTTATTTTTCCCTCTAATTTGTGACCATATTCAACCAGTTCCGTGACTATCTTGATTACCAGTGCTTTGAACTCTGCATCTGATAGGTTGGCTATCTCTTCGTCACTTTGTTTTTCTGGAGTTTTGATCTGTTCTTTCGTTTGGGCCATATTTCTTTGTCTCAGCACACCTGTTATGCTGTAAGGGGCAGAGTCTTAGGTATTCACAAGGGCGGCGCAACTCACTTGGCTGGCTGCGTTGTGACCGTGTATGTGGGGGAAGGGTCAGGGAGGGGTCAGGGACAATTCCTTTTGCTCGGCTCTCTGCCAGTCTTCAGTTACTTCCCCTGCTACCCAAAATCAAATTGGGTCCTTCTGGTGCTGATTCCCAGGTGGGTGGGTTTGTGTTTGTTCTAGGACCCTGTGAGTCTTTCCAATGAACTCTCCTTTGAGGCTGGGAGTTTATCCTGCTGCTGCAACCCCCACAGGTTTTTATAGTCAGAAGTTTTGAGGCTTTCTTTTCCTGTGCTGGAACCCAGGGTTGTATGGTCTATCTCACTCCCCAGTTGTTCCTCCTGGTTTATCTGCATGCAAATGTTGGACAGCCAACCTGCTGCTTCACCTACCTGGTCCTCTGGCCACTGCCTTGTCACAGGACCTCTCCACCTGGCTGCCCCTCTCCACCCCTCCTATCCGTCTAGATGAATGTTTCTTCTTTAACTCCTTGGTTGTTGGACTTCCATACAGTTCAACTTTCTAGCAGCTCTGGTTGTTTTTTGTTTTTAATTTTTTTTTGTTGTTCTTTTGGTTGTGCAAAGAGGCACAGTGTATCTACCTATACCTCCATCTTGGCCAGAAGTCCCCCCTCCTCCTTTTTTTAATGAAAAAGTTTAGGATGTCATGTTGTGATTTGAATTAATTTTAAAGCCTTTGGATATTAACTAACAAATAGATAACAAGTTCAGTATTGATGCATGCATCTCTATTTCTTTCTTTTTTTTTTTTTTAGATTTTATTTATTTTTAGAGAGAAGAAGGGAGAGAGAAAGAAAGGGAGAGAAACAGGAATGTGCGAGAGATATATAGATAGGTTGCCTCTTGCATGCTGCCAACTGGGGACCTGGCCTGCAACCCAGGTATGTGCCCTGGCTGGTATTCGAACTGGTGACCTTTCAGTTCAAGCCGGCACTCAATCCACTGTGCCACACCAGCCAGTGTGCATCTCTATTGCTTTTAATGTGCAGGTCAAGAAAGTACTGTGATGACTTTCATTTTTAAAATTTACTTTAGTTGTGGGAGAATAAAGTGACTGTATTGAGTAATGAGTGTCTAATATGTTTTGAACTTGGCCTTTTAAAAATCACTTGCTGTACTCATATTACCTGGTAATTGTATTATGGAACATTATCTAAATTTAGTAGACAGGGGTAAAAGTCAAAATGTGAAGAGAGGGTAAGGGTAGATTACTTAATTCTTAACTCCTTACTTTTTTCCTTGATGAATTTGTTGACTTGTGATGAGGATATTGGAAGTCTGAAAATCTTTAAATAGAGAGGGTGTCACTCTTTATTTTGCTTCTGAAATGTATATTATTATGAAGTATTTGAACACTGATAGAATAGTTACTTAGCATTTTTTTAAAAATTGGGATGTAGAGGAATATGAATGAGGAGAGATGTATTTAAAACTCACTAAGTATCAGAAAACATTCTGAAAAAGTAGCCTCTCATAGTTTTGAAGTAAGAGGCTTTTGTTTTTACTTTCTTTCTAGTCACAATTCTAAATTTGGTATAATTGCTATTAATTAAAAGCTTAATATATATTGACATTAATAATTTCAATACTTAACATTTTTAATGTAGAAAATTTCAACATTATAAAAATAGAATAATATAATGAACCCAATGTGTCTATCACTGGGGTTCAGACACTATGTAGTTAATTTCATTTTCTCTCTCATTGACTTCTCTCTTCACTTCTGGATTCTTTTAAAGCAAATTCTAGCTATCATAGCATTTCAACTAAATATTCCAGTATGCATTTCAAAAAATAAGAACACTTTTTAAAAATCATAATTACACCCCAGGCTGGTGTGGCTCAGTGGGTTGAACACCAGACTGCAAAGCAAAGGGTTGCTAGTTCAATTCCCAGTCAGGGCACGTGCTTGGGTTGCAGGCCCGGTCTCTAGTAGGTGGTGCATGAGAAGAAACCACACACTGAAAGAGAGGGGTTTCTCTCCCTCTCTTTCTCCCTACCTTCCCCTCTGTCTAAAAATAAATAAATAAAATATTTTTTAAAATGATAATTACATACCTTTTAAATCACACCTGAAAAGTTGACAATAATTTCTTAATATCAGATATTAAGGGCAGTATTCTCAGTTGTCACTAATAAATATATATGTGTATATAATAATTATTTATTTATTTCTAATCCTCATCTGAGGATATGTTTATTGATTTTAGAGAGAGAGAGGTGGGGGAGAGAGAAAGAGAAATGTTGATGTGAGAGAGAAACAATGATTGGTTGCATCTAGTACGCTCATCAACCAGGTATGCAGTGCACATACAATCTAGGTATGTGCACTGACTGGAAATCGAACCTGCAACCTTTTGGTGTACAGAACAACACTACAACTAACTGAGCCACCTGGCCAGGGCAATAATAATTGTTAACTATATATTATAATTATATACTATATATTATACATACTATATAATTATATTATAACTACACACTATAATTATAATTATAATTATTACCAACAATTATATATCATTGTATTATTGTAATTATTATTAACAATAATTGCAATAATAATTACTAAATAATAATAATTATTTTTAATCCTTTAAGATACATTTATTGACTTTAGAGAGACAGGGAGGAAGGGGAGGAGGGAGGGAGAGAGAGACAAACAGACATGAGAGAGTCGTATTGATAGGTTACCTCCCATATGCACCTCTGCCAGGGAATCAGATCTGCAACCCTTTTCAGTATACGGATGATGCTCCAACTAACTGAGTCAGGGCAATAATTATAATTTTTTTAAAAAATCTGTTTCAATTAGGATGTAGGTCAGGTTCATACTTTAGGATTGGTTTATAAATTTCCAAAATCTATTTTAATCTATAATGTCCTCTTTCAGTGTTCTTTATTTCTTAACATTTTATGTTAAAGAAACTGGGTCAGTTGTGAGGCATCTTTACCACAGAAATATAGAGGTAGTTCCACCTAAGTGTTTTCTAGATTTGTCATTTGTTTACTGTGCTCATATCCTAGATTTGGTTTTTGCTTAGTGTTATATGGTTATTGTCCTGCTTTAAAACCAAAATCCAGCCCTGGCTGGTGTAGCTCAGTGGATTGAGTGCAGGCTGCAAACCAAAGGGTCGCCAGTTCAATTCCTAGTCAGGGCACATGCCTGGGTTGCAGGTCAGGTCCCCAGTGGGGGCCTCGTGAGACGCAACCACACATTGATGTTTCTCTCCCTCTTTTTCTCCCTCCCTTCCTTTCTGTCTAAAAATAAATAAATAGAATCTTTAAAAGAATAAAACCAAAATCCATGCTTTATTATCATTGTAATTATTTACATTAATGGAATCATGGACTTGTGTCTTCATTATATTTTAAACTATATATTAAGATGAATTTAATGATTGAGATAAAAACTCTTTATTCATGTATCATTTAAAATCATCTTGAATATCACATATTTGGAAACACTGCTTTATATTAATGCTTCTTCTCCTGTTCCCTCCACTCACCTCCTGTGTTGAAATCTAATCAGTTACCCCAAGAGGGAGCAATTTGAAACCTTAGATATATTTCCTGCATGTCTCCACCAACAAGGTACATTCTGTGCACAGTATGGTTTTGCTAGCACACTGCTTAATGAGGTGTGTTACCAATCTGAGATCATGGTCTAGCCAGCTCAGCATTCTTATCTTTAAGGTTCAAATTCCATTACATGAGACATGTAATTTTACAGAGGAAGAGAAAAAGAAAGAGAAAACAGGGACATGATTCTGTATTGTCATTGAAATCTTCAGTGTATAGTTGATGACTGGAGTGAAGTAATGGCTGAAGAGATTTCCTTTTCTGTTACATAGTAATTAACTTTTAGGGAAAATTGAATTTGAAAATTATAAATTAGGAAAACTGATTTTTAAAGGTTTCTAAAAATTTGTGGAGAAGGCATTTCAATAAAATAATTGTTTAAAAATATGAACTTTAGGGGAAATAGAATTTATTAATTTACTTTGTGTGGATCAGTTTAAGTAGATTTTATATGTAAGGATTATCCTGTTGATATATTGAATAAATATACTGTAAATAACTTACAAAGTTCTTTCACATACATTCTTAGTTTTATCTTATGTTACTCTATAAGGAGTTACCATTCTCACTTTATAAACTGGGAAGCTTTGGGAAGTCCAAAGAAATCATGTAATTGTCCATAGACACACAGGTAGTCACAGTTGATAAGGAGAACCATGTAGAGAACTATTTTATACTATTCTGAAGGCACTGAACTTGAAGTTGGATGTTCTGTACTTAGTGCTATTAGCTAAGCTATATCAGCTTGGATAATTTATCAAATAATTCTCATTGTATATTGGGATAATTTACTATACAACTTTCTTAAGAATGAAATAGATAATGTGTAAGTAAAAGCAATGTGGCCCTGGCTATTGTGGCTCAGTGAATTGAGCACTGGCCTGTGAACCGAAAGGTTGCTGGTTCGATTCCCAGTCAGGGCACATGCCTGGGTTGCCAGCCAGGTCCCCGGTTGGGGGCGCGTAAGAGGCAAACACACATTGATGTTACTCACCCTCTTTGTCTCCCTCCCTTCCCCCTCCCTAAAAACAAATAAATAACATCTTTAAAAAAATAAAAAGAAAAAAACAATGTGAAATTTTTAAAAATTTACAAAAATAAGTTTTTGAAAGTTCATAGTAATATCAGTCTATTCATTTTAGTAATGTATTCTTTAATAAATACTTAGAAATAAGGATTCATTGCTTTTTTCAAAAAGTTTTCATAGGAATCTCAGTGATAAAACTAACTGAAAGGCATTTTTCTCTACGTTTTCTGTCACAATTTGGTTTCTGTGGAGCTCCTTTTTCTGTAACTGGGAAATGCAATGTATATTTCATTCAGTTGGTAAATTTTGATAGGCTCTGGGGGTACAAAATGAATAATATATATTTTATTTCTTTGAAGAGATTGCAGTCATGTGGGAGATAACAAACTTCAAGAAACAAGTGAATTTCAGCAGAGCGGCAGATGCTTTGTTAGAGTATCAAAGAGTACGATGAGAGTTTTTGGGGGATCAATTAAAACGGTATGATACTATCTACAGGAGAAGACTTCCATTCCTAATATTGATTCAGATATGGGAGGTTATGCCCGTGTGGGGCTGTCGGACAGTAAGCTGTGGTGGGCGGCCTTGTTGAAGAGAAAAGGGGTAGATGAAAGGACGAACAGCTGAGTGCAAGGGGTCTTCCCCCACCAGGTGTATTCCTCCTGTTGAGAGGAGGGTGTTCTGTGAAGGAAAGGAATGCAAGGGAAGGAGAAGCTAACGTTCTGAGAATAGAGTCACAGATAAATACTTATCTAATGGCAGCTGTTACTTGATAGCAGGACACAAGAAAGTACAAATCTCTACTTTCGTCTATTCGACTCTAGCCAAATTCTCTTTCTCTCCTGTTACCCATCCTTGCTAGTTTTCCAGCAGAGTTATTTTTCTTAGGCTATTCATTTAGTCATGTTAGCACTCTAGGATTCTAACTGCAATATGTTTTCCTTTAGTGATGTGTTATTTTCGTGCTAGAGCTATGTTTTTAAGTGATACGATAAAAATACTCTCTATATAATAGCATTTGTTTCACATACTGCATGGCCAGTATACAGGCTATGGTAAAGACAGTTGTGAGTATGTGAAACACAGAGTTTGTTTTTGTATTATTATTTATTAATTATTGTATTATTTTTCACACAAATAACTGTAAACCTACTTTTGCCCCACCCTGTATAATGCAGTCAGGATATTATGTGGTTGAAGTGAGTGAATTAGCACATAAGTCTTATGTTAAGGATTATTATTATCTCCAGTGGCTCTTCTACCTCTAATGAAACCAGTCATGTGATATCTGTGTGGTGAGGGATCAAAAATTATGAATCTGGGCTAAGGATTTTTAGGAGGTCTCAGAGGCCCTTCTCAGGGTCAGGAATGCAGAACTGGGGTGTTGGTGTCCTTCTGTGAGATCTCTTAGACTCACCTCTCAAATGTATCCTGTGCAGCTAAATTTTGCCACGATTATATTACTTATAATTTTTATGCTCCAACCACTCAGTACAGATCTGCAGATTACTGCCTATAAATATCCACCTTAGTACTAGCATTTCTTTCCTCAAAATAGTCTTTACCTTTTTTAAAAAATTTGAAACTCGTAATCTAATAAAGGATACTGTTAGATAAGGATCCTTTAGCTTTTGAGAAATTGTGTAAATCTTATATGTGGCCTCTAGATAAAGATGCTGTACTTATTTATAAGGTTAAGTAAAAGTCTAGGACAGCGGTCCCCAACCTTTTTGGCACCAGGGACCGATTTCGTGGAAGACAGTTTTTCCACAGACCAGAGGAGTTGGGGGGATGGTTTCGGGATGGTTCAAGTGCATTACATTCAAGCTCACCTCCTGCTGTGTGGCTGGGTTCCTATCAGGCCTGGACCAGTACTGGTCTGCAGGCCCAGAGATTGGGGACCCTTGCTCTAGGAGATAAAGGAAAGATCTTTTGTGAGTAGGATATATTGAATGTCAGACCATAAGTAAGCTCTCTAATGTGGTGAGATGACTTTTCTTATTAAAAATTTGGGGTGACAGACACTGCAGTTTCTTATCTAGTACTTTTCATGCTCCTTTTTTTTTAAAAATTACTACCAGTACCCCCCCCCCTTTTTTTTTTGGTCAGGGCGGGGTGGCTGTTAATAGTGTGCCCAGCTAAGAGATTAATTACCTTTGTAGGCTCATTGCAGTGCAGTCTAAGTGGGTGATTGCTAGGCTCTATTTCTATATTTTCCCTGAGTCAGGAACCTTCCTGCCCCCTATTGATTTCTTTCTTGTCCTTATCAGGAAAGTGGATGTGATGCTTGGACTTTCGTGCTACCATTTGTGACAATTAAAAAGTAGAAGAAATCTGTGTATGTGGGTGAGGGTAAAGAATGGAGGAGCCTGGATAGTGATGTTATTGTGGAGCTGCCTTAGACTGCCTGCCTTTGCACTTCTCTTTCCATGAAGAAAAGAATTTCTTATTAAAATCACTGTAGAAGGGTTTTCTGCTATGTGCAACTGGATATAGTCCCAACTTTGCTGCATAAGAAACATTTTGTCAGATCTCATCCAGAGCCCTGGTTAGTAAAAGTTGTTAGTACCGCCTAGCTAGAGATTTCATCAGTAAACTTTGACCAGTCTAGTAGAACTTGACCAACTGAAATGAAGTTATGAGGAAAAAAACATAATGTTATATGTAATGTGAGTATACTATATAACCAAGCATCATGTAATTCAAGGCTGTTCTCCTCCTGAACAGTAAATTGGAGAAAACTTTGGATCTCGATAAGTTCTTGCAGTTTGGTTTCTGTGTGTTGTTTGCCGCTTTCTTAACTCTTATAGCCTGGCCATTTCTTAAAAGATATAGCTACTAAGATGGATGGCATATGGCACATACCCAAAAAGTTGCTGTTTTTCTTCTTTGCTGATTTAGCTTGCCTCTGCTTCCTTAAAAATAATCCTTAGGATTGAAATGAATTTAGTAAAGTTGCAGGATACAAACTCACCGAACAGAAAGCTCCAGCATTTCTATGCACTATTAATGAACAATCAAAATGAGAAATTTTAAAAAATCATTTATAATCACATCAAAAGTACCTAGAAATAAATTTAACCAAGGAGATGAAAGACCTGTACCCTGAAAATGATAAGACACTGTTGAAAGACATTGAAAAATACAAGTAAGTGGAAAAATATTCCATGCTCGTGGATTGGAAGTATTAATGGTAAAATGTCCATACTACTCAAAGCAATCTACAGATTCCTTGCAATCCCTATCAAAATTCCAGTGGCATTTTTCCCAGAACTAGAACAATTATAAAATTTGTTTGGAACCACAAAAATATCCCGAATAGCCAAGCAATTTTGAGAAAGAAGAACAAAACTGTAGGTATGATACTGCCTTGATTTCAGACTATACTACAGAGCTACAGTATAGTATGGTATTGGCACAAAAACAGACACACAGACTCGTGGTTCAGCATTGAGGATAATTTATAGTAAGGCGAAGAATGTACAATGGAGAAAGGACAGTATCTTCTATTAAATAGTATTGCAAGAATCAGGGAGCCACATGCAAAAGAATGTAATTAGACCAATCATTTATACCACACACAAAAATGAACTCAAATGGATTAAAGACTTGAATATAAAACCCAAAGCCATAAAATTCCTAGAAGAAAACATAGGTGGCAAACTAGTTGATATCAGTCTTAGTGATATTTTTGTGTATCTGACTATAAAGTGTAAAGGTGTGGTAAACAAATGCAAAAATAAGCAAATGGGACTAGTTCAAACTAAAACATTTCTGTACAGTGAAGGAAACTGTCATCAAAAAAAAAAAAAGGCAAACAACTGAATGGGAGAGAACGTTTTTCAAATTACACATCTGATAAGGGGTTAATATCCAAAATATATAAAGAACTTATGAAACTCTACAACAAAAAAAACCTGATTAAAAAATGGACAATCTGAATAGACATTTTTCCAGAGAAGACATATAGATGGCCAACAAGTACATGAAAAGATATTCAAGATCACTAATTATTAGGGAAGTGCAATCAAAGCCACAGTATCACCTCACACCTGTGTGGTGAAAGGCACTTGTTAAAATGTTTATTATCAAAAAGACAGGAAATAACAAGTGTTGAGAGGATGTTGAGTAAAGGGAACCCTTGTACACTGTTGGTGAGAGTGTAATGTAAATTGATACTATCGTTATGCAAAACAGAATGGAGATTTCTCAAAAATTCAGACTAGAATCACCATGTGATCCAGCTTTTCCACTTCTGGGTGTTTATTCAAAGAATATGAAAACACTGATTTGAAAAGATATATGCACCCCTATTTTCATTGCAGCATTATTTGCAATAGCCAAGATATGGAAATAACTTTTGTCAAAGGATTGAATGGATAAAGAAAATGTGATTGTTATGCATGCATGCACACACACACAGTTGTTTTGGAAGATTTTTATAAACTTAAACATGTCCAAATATGCACAAAAGCAGACTTGCAGAACCTCTGGGTTGGAGGAATCCTTAAATATGAGTCACCTTCACCTAGACTAATGCTTCCAAACTCTCCTGTTGATGGAAAGTATGTGAGGACCATAGGACTATTCTTATCAGGAAGACATGCAGCCAGACTTTTCTTTTTCTTCAGTATCAGTGATTTGGGGCCAGTCTGTCTGTCCATCCATCCATGTTTATGTTGTGCTCATTATGGGCAGGCAATGTTGGGAACACAGTTGCAGGAAAGATGGCTCCTCACTTTACAGAGCTTTCAGTCTTGGGAGGAAGACTCAAGTAATCATAGCCAATTGTTAAAAAAAAAAAAAAAATCATTAGCAGTGGAGACTCCATTGTGTTTATTGCCTCCAAGCTGCAAATGTTCAGAAATTGCTGTTGACAATTGTCACCATAACATGGGAGTCATTCCTAAGGTGGGGTGGCAGTATTCAGGCTTCCCTTTGGGTGCTTGTGAATGGGCTGTGTGTATTTTTTAAAAAACTTTAGACAGTATAAAGGAGTCTCTGGAACAATGTTTCTTGACTAACCTGTATCAGAATTACCTGAAGTTCCTTAAAAAAATGCACATTCCTGTGCTTCTCTCAAGACCCCCTGAATTAGAATCTCTATGGGTAGCTAGTGGGAATCTTTTTTAACAAGCAGTTCAAGTGATTCAAGGACACAGATATTTGAGAAACACTGTGTTTCAGCCTTCCTGGAGTCTTCCAACCTCCTACACAGATCCCTCCAGTTGTGTGTTTGTTTTACCTGTTCCTTCTGATGAGGAGTGCATCCTTCACTACAGGCCTTTGTTATTAACACTAATGTGTTCCAGCTGGCTATGTATGTGAAATCGGCTTTGATACTGATTTTACATGAGTGTTTAATGTTTGAGGAAAGTCCTTTGTCTTATAGTAATTGACATTATTCTCAACTTGAGACAATGTTGATCTACAAAGAGCCAGGGAGCTCTTTTTTCTTTAATGGTGCTTATATGATTTGCAAGATCCATATTCATTCAGGTTTTCCAGAAATTCCCATTACCTTCATTTTTGGGGGGAGATATTTTTTCCCTAGGTGTTAATTTTTGTCACTCTTTCCCAAAGTTTTTTAGAAATGGGAATAGATTTTTAACTATTTTAAAAAATTTTGGTGGCATTTGTAAAATAACTTGTTTCTACCTTTGAATAGTTTTGGAAAATGTGTTGTCACTGCTAAATCATATATTTGCCATTAAATGTATACTATAAATGGCCATAAAAACAAACACCTCATTATTTTTGCTACACAAATTTCACTTCCAAGGAAAATACAGAAGTAAACACACCTTTCTATGAATGTGAATCTAGACGTCTTTAAGATAGTACACTTGCACATTTTACAGTGTTTGCACTTTTAAGGCAGTTCTTCAGCAGTGCCAATTTCAGTTGAGCTAGCAGACATTTTGAGGCCTCCTGGTTGAGCATGTGTTTTGCCTCCCCCCTCACTGCCCTTTTCTTTATTGGGCTGTTTCAGTCATCATAAAATGCCTTGCCTTTTACTAAACCAAATGCCATAAAGAATTTGCCTTCAGGGTAATTATTATTCCATGAGTTAAGGAGGTATAAGAGTCATAAGGAAGTGAAATAGAGAGTACAGCTCATCTCCTTTTATGGAAAGCAGTTTTGCAGGAAGAATTACTTTGTACACCTCCCACTGAGAGTGGTCATAAAGGTATGTTTTTGTTTGTTGATGAAATACAAGTAACCATAGAAGATTTGGCAGTCCTTCAGTTTCAGATAGTAGTATGTGGGCTCTTTTTAGTCATAGGGGGTAGAATGGACAATTGAGACCAGCAGTTACTCTCGCAGCTGTGAACAAGGCACAGGCTAGTCTGGAACAGGCCTGTCCCAGGTACTAGAACTTCACAGGCTGATTGGGAATGTTTAGTCATCTTGGGCTATATAACATGCAGTTCCCATGAATACATAGGCATGTATATTCTTCATACACTGGATAGATACTTGTATATGAATGGTAAGTATTATATAAATTATAAATTCATTCTTCAGTTTGGCTATCAGGTGGTTAAAATTTGTTGCTTTTATGATTTGGTCACAATATGATCATTACTACTTAGTATAGAATGCCAAGAATATTGACTAGTATCTGGTAGCATCTTTTAAAACAAATATATATTTTTTATCTAAAAATTAAAGTTTAATGATACTTACAAAATATTCAAATAATGTAAAGATATACAAAGTATAAGGGGAAATTCTCTAACCTCCTTTCTTCCAGCTTTTTATTTTTACTCTTCCTTTCTGGAGAAATGCACCAGTCTTTCCCCACAAATGAATGTTTTTCTGCAACTTTCTTTTCGTTTTTAATACATATCATGGATATGTTTCCAGATCAGTATATATAGGTATTTATCATTGATGTACATAATTTATGTATCAAAGTTTTTGATACTATAATAATTTTTATTCCAGAAGTTAACAAATGGCTGTTTGAATATTTATTTATTTATTTCCCAATATGTATGTTTATGTGGCTGTTAATAACAAAACAATTAAATCTAGAGTATTGATAATCTTATTGATGAATGTTGTGATGAATTATATACACATTTTAGTTAAAGTTAATTAAGAATTTGAAAAATGACTAAGCATCTTTTTAAACAGTGATTAAAATATTATAAACTCTGTGGATGAATATTTTTCTATATATTTATGGCACAAATGTTCAAGATCTTCTGTCTTAGCAACTTTCAAGTACATAATACAGTAGTGTTAACTGTAGTCAACATGCTGCATATTAGGTCACCAGAACCTATTCATCTTATAACTGTATTGGGTATCTTCATTTGCTTTTTTGTCATCTTCATAATTTCTTTAGTGACGTGTCTTTGCCTACTTTTTCACTTAACAATATTCCATGAACTAAAATATAAGTATTTATATAGATCACATATTTATTAGCATAGAAAGATATAATTCCATAATCATTTTAATCACTGAATAATATTTAATTTCATGAATTATTATAATTTTTAAAATTCTAAACCTTAAAGATGGCCATTTACTATTATAAAAGCTGCTGCTGTAAACATCCCGCACTCTTATTTGATGATAGTAAATACTTAGAGGTCTTGTTATGGTGGCCAAAGTTCGTGTATTTTTAAGGTTTTCAAATTATTGCAAATTTCCCTCAAGAAAGCTTTTACTCCCACAGTGGAAACATTTGAGAGGGGCAGAAAAAACCATCAGAAACATGCATTGACCAGAGAGAACTATGATCTACCTTCTCATTCTATACAATAGATCTTGACTAGGTCACATTGTTTCTAGACTTTCTTATCTTCAGGACAGTGTAACTTTTTTCTCCCCTTGATGTTTATGTTTATGTTTATGTTTATGTTTATATAAGGCTTTTATAGCCACATTTTTTATGTGTGCTTTTCTGCTCTGTGTACCTGAAATTCCCACACATTTTTTAGAGCTGAAACCGGTGTGGTCTTCCTCAATGAATCCTTTCTCAATTTCAGTCCCAGAGTATAAGCTTATTCCAAGCATGTACTGCATTTTGTATATTTGTCTTTGAATTATAGAACCTACTAATATGCCTGGCATATATAAATGGTTTTCCTCAATACTGACAAGTTAAATTATGCCTGGATCAAATAGAGTTTCTTGACTATATTATATTCTATAGTATATGTGTCATATTAATACTGTATTCAAAGATAATTGTTATAATTATATCCCTAACTACTAACATATACTTTAAAGATCCTATTTCTCTTTGAGAATGTAGATGACATCAACACATAAATTAAAATAATTTTTTGTTTCAGAATTTTGTAACCTCAAATGACCTAACTGTATAAGCATGGTCTGGTTTTACTATTGGGGATTACAGAATAAAATACTTTATTAAACTTTAGCTTAAGATTTTTCATGAAGTTATAGTGACCTGTAATTATGTTGTGTTATAATTTGACCATAATAATATCTTTTGTTAGGTAGCATGGCAAAAATTAAAAAAGAGATTAGTTTTATTTTAAAGGTTCAGCATTGCAGTTATTTGTCTGTCTCCTAGGCTTACAGATTTGTCCATCAAGCAGTGAAAACATAATTTCCATATAACAAACTGTCTAGGATGTTTTAAAGAATTATAATCTTTTGAATGTTAAATTGAAATTACTAAGTAAATATATTATTTGCTTTGTAGGTAAAAGCAGACATGGCTATTCTATTATGCAATTATATCTTTCTGTGTCAATAAATATATGATCTACATAAATATTTTTGCCAGTAATGGAATTCTTGTGGAAGTCTTATTGGATTGATGAATATGTAAGAGGACATTTTTATGGAGATTAGTACAAGCTGTTTTCCAGTAAAGTCTGAGGAAATGTTTTATTTTTGCAACTTGAACAGCACTAATGCAGCAGTTGAATTAATTTAGGGGTTTCTTTGGCTAACACACCGATGCCCAGAAAACGTCTGGGCTGATGGCTTGCCAGATGCACATCTGACCTAATGAAGGCGAAGCCAACTGACCACACACTGCCAATTTCAGGTTCCATTTGATTGGATCCTAAAAACTGGAACACAAATAAATAACAGTCTACAAATTCAATTAGTTTCGGAAAAATCAGATTTATTTAAAATTATGTCTCATTATAGTTCCTCTGTAAATTTTCACTGATGGTAATAAGTAAAAAGCATTAAAGTTTGAGTCTTTCTGATTTCAGAAGATACATGCCCCACAGATGTGACACTTTCAAGTGTACACTAAATGAATGAATTGTGATTTAAGATTTACTCAAGACTATACTCTGGTGTAGGTTTTTTTTTGAAGACTGTGTATGATTCTTTGCCATGGTTATTATTTTTCTCAAAGGAAGGGATTGTCCATGGATTTAATTGAATTAATGCTTTTCTGTGATATTATTGTGTTCCTGGGGATATTGCTGAACATTATGAGGGCATGTTATAACAACAACATACTTACTGTCAATAAAATCTTTCTCTGTGTATTTTTTTTAAGATTTATTTACTTATTTTTAGAGAGAGGGGAGGGAGGGAGAAAGGGAGAGAAACATCAACATGTGGTTGCCTCTCACGTGGCCCTCACTGGGGACATGGCCCAGAACCAGGCATGTGCTGACTGGGAATTGAACCGGCGACCCTTTGGTTTGCAGCCCTTGCTCAATCCACTGAGCTACACCAGCCAGGGCTTTCTGTATCTTTCAAAGTTACGAAGATAATTGAATTTTTGGTCTACTAGTAACAATTGTTTTTTATTTAAAGATGTGAAAATAATCCAGACATGTAATATTAGTATCCTAATATAGTAAAAAAGTAAAGGAATATCTTATACCCAATGAGTTACATAAAACATGAATAGTTACCAGTTGTATGATACAAAATTCATTTTGGAAAGGTAATGAACTTACCTACTGTGCTTATTTAAGATTTTTTTTTTTTTTGCAGTTTTACTTTGTTTCTCTTTGATAAAATGAGAAAACACTGTAGTGAACAATTTTTTAGTTCACACTTAAAGCTTGTTCATATTGTGACTTCTCTGGTCTATGTAGCATTGCAGAGACACATACAGATCATGAAACAACTTCACTTAATAAAATGGAAATCTGTTTTGTGTTAACTGTATATATTATTGCAATATGTAAGAATGCGTATCTAGGGTGCCAGCCTCCAGTTTCAAATCACAGGTTTTGGACCACCGTTAGCCCCAACACTTTTCTCTTCAAAGCTGCCAGACTAAGTGTGTAGCTACATGCAGTGAGAGAGTTTTAACTTGCTCGACAACCCAAGAGGAAATTATTGAGGAAAAGAAGAGACTCCTTCTGCAGAACTAAAATGGTTATTTTGCCACTCTTAGGTAAACCTACATGTTCAGGCTGTAATCCAAATGAAGAGTGACCTGGGCTTTGAGATCAGGGCTAAGCACTGAGAAACTAAATGTGTGTACTTTAAAGGAGCCAGGGTCATTTGGATTGTACCTGCAGAGAGATAGTAGCTTTACATTTATTCTTCACTCAAATGCAGTGGCTAAGTTTAAAATTTGCATTTCTCCAGAAGTGATTTTAGAAGTCTTTTGCTCATGGCTAAAAATGAAAACTAAGTATATTTAATAGCTGCTTTTGTGTTTTCATATATTTTATTGACTTTTTATATGTTTTGCTTTTCAATGGTGAATTCCCAGCTCAGGATCTTCATATATACTGATCTTCTTTTTGAAATTCTCGCTGCCTGGCTAGCACCTGGACTTTGTGTGTCACCTGGTTGACATGTAGACTGGATGAGATGCCCATATTATTTATTCTCATAATACCTTGCATTTAAAAAGGTAGTACATTTATGGGAATTGTGTTGAAGTACCATAATTTTGCTAATTATTTAGTCTGTCTACTTTCTGTACTAACTTCAAAAAGACAGGGCATGTATATACACAAATATATATATATATATATTTAAGATTTTATTTATTTATTTTTAGACAGAAGGGAAGGGAGGGAGAAAGAAAGAGAGGGAGAGAAACATCCATGTGTGGTTGCCCCTTACGTGGCCCCCACCAGGGACCTGGCACGCAACCCAGGCATGTGCCCCAACTAGAAATCGAACCGCGACTCTTTAGTTCGCAGCCCGCGCTCAATCCACCGAGCTACGCCAGCCAGGGCAGTATACACGTATTTTTGATTCACTGATGTGTTATTGCCTGTTTCTTAATGCCTACTTGATGCTTGATGGATACATACAGGATGAATGAATACATGAATGTATCCGTTGTAAGATGAGGAGGGGAAACTGAAGCGGGAGGGAAGATCTCTGAATAATATATAAAGTTTTAAGGTTCTTTTCCTCTTAAAGCTATGTTTTGGAAATAAGTTATTCAATCCTTATGTGACTTTTTAGAAAGTAATTATGTTTGATCAAAGCTGTTTTCACTTCAGTATGTGACTTTATAATTACAACTGTCAGGTGCCTTTTGATTTTGTTGATCATTTATTTTGCTATACTTAAACTTTATAGTATGATAATAATCCTACTTATTTTTGCTTTTGTTGTTTTTATTTTTGGTATCAGAATCAAATAACCATGGCCAAGACCTATGTCAGGGAGCTTCCATATACGTTTTCCCCATAGGAATTTTATGGTTTTTCGGGCTTAGGTCAAGTGTTTAATCCATTTGACAATTTTGTGTGTGGTGTAAGATAGTGGACAAGTTTCGTTCTGTTGTATGTGGCTGTCTAGTTCTACCAACACCATTTATTGACGAGACTATCCTTTTCCCATTGTATATTCTTGGGTCTTTGGTTGTAATACATAGGCATGGGTTTATTTCTGGGCTCTTTATTCTGTTTCATTCATCTATGTGTTTGTTCTTATGCTATAATTACTTACTATAGTTTTGTGTGTGGTTTGAAATCAGTTAGTGTAATAATTACTATATTAATTATCATAGCTTGGCATGTAGTTTGAAATCAGTGAGTGTGATGCTTTCAGCTTTGTTCTTTTTTCTCAAGATTGCTTTGGCTGTTTCATTTTTATGTGTGTGTGTGGTTCCACAGAAATTTTAGGATTATTTGTCTGTTTCTTTGAAAAATGCCAGTGGGATTTTGATAAGGATTGCATTGAATCTGTAGATTGCTTTTAGTAGTGTGGACATTTTTACATTATTGATTCTTTTAATCCACAACCATGGAGTAGTATTTTCTTGTGTCTTTAGTTTTTTCCATTTATGTCTTACAGTTTTCAATATGCAGGTCTTTAACCTCCTTGGTCAAATTTGTTTTTACATATTTTATTCTATGATGAAATTATAAATGGGATAATTTTATGTATTTCTCTTTTGATAGTTTGTTATCAGTGTTTAAAAACATTACAGTTTTGTGTACTGATTTTTGTCTCCAACAACTTTACTGAATTCGTTTATTGATGTTTTTTGATGGAGTTCTCAGGGTTTTCTATGAATAATATGTCATCTGGAAATAGTGAGAGTTTTAATTCTTTCCAGTTTGGATACTTTTTTTTTTTCTTTTTCTTACCTAATTGCTGTGGCTAGTACTTCCAGAATTTGTTGAATAATTGGTGAGAGTGGACATCCTTTTCTTATTCCTGATCTTAGAGGTAAGGCTTCCAGCTTTTCACTGTAGGCCTATGTTAGCTGTAGGCTTGTAATACACAGTTCTTATTAGGTTGATGTACATTCCCTCTGTGTCCATTTGGCTGAGAGTTGTTTTTGTTAAAATCATAAGTAGATGTCGAAATTGGTCAAATGAGGTTTCTGAATTATGTGAAATGATTTTAAGATTTTTAGTCTCAATTTTGTTAAAGTGTTGTATCACACTGACTGATTTGCTGATATTGAACCATTCTTGCATCCTGGGAATAAATCCCACTTGATATGGTATATGATCCTTTTAATGTATTGTTGAATTTGGTTTGCTGATACTTTATTGAGGATTTTTACATCTGTGTTCATCAGGGATATTGGCCTTTAACTTTCTTTCTTTCTTTCTTTTTTTGTGTGGCATCCCTATCTGGTTTTGTATCAGAGTAATGTTGACCTCATAAAATGAGTTTGAAGACTTCTCTTTCTTCACTTCTATTTTTTGGAAGAGTTTAAGAAGCTATTGATAATAATTGTCTTTTAAATGTTTAGTTGAAGTCATCAGTGAAGCTGTCTGGTCCTGGACTTTTGTTTTTGGTAGGTTTTTTGATTCAACCTCTTTGTTAGTAATCAGTCTGTTCAGAGTTCCTATTTCATTATGAGTTAGTCTTGGTAGGTTGTATGTTTCTAGGAATTTATCCTTTTCTTCTAGTTGTTCAATTTGTTGTATAATTGTTCATAGTAGTCTCTTATATTCCTTTGTATTTCTGTGGTATCAGTTGAAATATCTCTTTCATTTCTGATTTTATTTGAGCCCATAGACTTTTACTGCAAATTATTTTTCATGGAATTCCTTAGGACTGGGCATGTGGTCTACTTTAGTAGGTGGACCACATATGAATGAATGCTTGAACACTTTAGAAATAATTTGAAATACGATTGATTAGACCAAATGTTCACCACAATATGCTTGTGTTAATGGGTGTTTCTGGAAAAAGTGAAACCATCTGTGTAGAAGGTATTTCTTATGGTGAAGAGTCATATAAATTATTATTTTCTTACTGTGACCACAAGTCTTTATTCAGTTACAGGAGATAAAACATAAAATGGAGGAAGAAAGTAATTATTCATGTCTTCTTTTTCTCTTTCTTAAGAGTACACTTAAACTTTTATTTATGTGTTTATAATTTATTGAATAAGGAATACATTTATAAGGTTCAAATAAAAAAAGGGTGTACAAAACGGTATAGTACACAATAATCTCTTTGTTACCATTGTCAGTGACAAATGACAGCATTTCACCCCAAAGCAGCAGAAGGTACATACTTTTCAAGTGCACATGGAACATTTTCTAGAACAGACCACATGTTAGGACATGAAACAAGTCTCAATAAATACAAGAAGATTGAAATCATATCAAGCGTATTCTCTGACCACAATAATATGAAAATAGAAATCAATCCCAGAACATTGAAAAACACTCAAAGACATGGAAGCTATATAACATGTTATTAAACAATGAATGGGTCAACCACAAGATCAGGGAAGAAATCAAAAGATACCTTGAAACAAATGAAAATGAGGACACAACAATCCAAAATCTGTGGGACACTGGGAAAGCAATCCTAAGAGGGAAATTCATAGCAGTACAGGCCTATCTCAAAAAATAAGAAAAAGCTCAAATAAGCAATATAACTTCACACTTACAGGAACTTCAAAAGGAACAACGAAAAAAGCCCAGTGTGAGTGGAAGAAAGGAAATAATTAAGATCAGGACAGAAATAAATGAAATAGAGTCAGAAAAATTATACAAAAGATCAGTGAATCTAAGAGCTAGTTCTTTGAAAAGATAAACAAGATCGACAGGCCTTTAACTAGACTCATCAAGAAAAAAAAAGAGAAAGGACCCAAATAAAATCAGAAATGAAAGAGGAGAAATAACAACTTATACCAAAGAAATACAAAAGATCGTAAGAAAATATCATGGACAATTATATGCCAACAAACTGCATAACCTGGATGAAATGGATAAATTCCTAGGAACATAGAATTTCAATGGGCAAATTATACCTAATGAAATTGAAGCAGTAATCAAAAAACTCCTAACAAACAAAAGCCCTGGACTAGATGGCCTCACAGGTGAATTTTTGCTAAACATTCCAAGAAGAACCAATGCCTCTCCTTCTCAAACTCTTTCATAAAATTCAAGAGGGAGGAAGCCCTCTTTGCTGTTGCAGATCTGCCTGTGGGGGTGGGGGCTAGAGAGGGAACAGTGCAGCTCACCTGCTCATCTCTAGTCCACTTTCCAGTGGACTCTCATGTGTGACTGGGAGTTTTTCCTGCCTCAGCAACTGCCTGAGTCCACAGTGAGCTCTGAGTCTCAGTTTCTCCTTCAGCCAGCCCTGCCTTTGCCAAGGGTTCTTACCGGTCTGGTTGTTCTGGTTGACTTTTTCTTTAATATCTTGGTTGTCGGAGTTCCATGAAGGTTGATTTTCTGGCGCTTCTGGTAGTTTATTGATCTTAGATTGGTTATTATCCTCCTTTTGGTTTTGTGAGGAAACAAAGGGTTTCTACCTGTGCCTCCATCTTGCCCAAAACTCCTCGATGCTAAAATCTTCAAAATATTAGCAAACTGAACACAGAAAGGTATAAAAAAATACCATACACCATGAACAAGTGGGATTTATTTTAGGAATGCAAGGATGGTACAACATCCTCAAATCAATAAATGCGACTAACCACATAAACAAAATGAAAATAAAAACCACATGATTATATCATTAGAAGCAGAAAAAGCTTTTGATAAAATTCAGCATCCATGATAAAAACTCTCTGCAAAGTGAGAAAAGAGGAACATACTTAAACATAATAAGGGCCATATATGATAAACCCACTGCCAGCATCATACTCAACAGGTAAAACCTACAAGCATTCCCGTTAAGACAGGGATGTCTGCTTTTACCTCTCTTATTCAACATAATACTGGAAGTCCTAGCCACAGCAGTCATACAAGAATAAGAAATAAAAGGCATCCATATTGGAAGGGAAGAAGTAAAACTGTCTTTATTTTCAGATGACATGATACTGTACCTAGAGAACACCAAAAATTCCACCAAGAAACTACTAGAACTTATAAATGAATTCAGCAAAGTATCAGGATACAAAGTTAATACCCAGAAATCAGTTGTACTTTTATAGGCCAACAGTGAACTAACAAAGGGAAATTAAGAAAACAATCCCATTCACAATTGTTCCAAAAAGAATAAAATACCTAGGGATAAACCAAACCAAAGATATAAAAGACCTGTACTTGGAAAATTATAAGACACTGAAGAAAGAAATTGAAGATACAAATAAGTTGAAGTATATGCAACGTTCGTGGATAGGACAAATTAACATACTACCGAAAGCAATCTATAGATTATAGTACAATTTCTATCAAGATTCCAATGACGTATTTCACAGAACTAGAACAAATATTTCAAAAATCTATATGGACCCACAAAGGCCCTACATAGCAGCAGCAGTCCTGAAAAAGAAGAACAAAGTTGAAGGAATCATGCTACCTAATATCAAACTATACTACAAGGCCATAGTAGTCAAACAGCATGGTACTGGCATAAAAAAGACACATAGATCAGTGGAACAGAATAGAAAGCCCAGAAATAAACCCATGCCTTTTTAGTCAATTAATATTCAACAGAGAAAGCAAGCACATACAATGGGCTAATGATAGTTTTTTCAATACATGGTGTTGGGAAAATTGGACAGATACGTTCAGAGAAATGAAACTAGATCACCTTCTTACATCACACAAGAACAAATTCAAAATGGATCAAAGATTTAAATGTTAAACCTGAAACCATAAAAATCCTAGAAGAAAACATAGGCAACAGAATCTTTGACATTGCTTGTAGATATTTTTTTATCAGATATATCTCCCTAGGCATGGGAAACAAAAGAAAAAATGAACAAATAGGACTCCATCAAACTAAAAAGTTTTTGCACAGCAAAGGAAATTCTCAACAAAATAAAAAGACAACCCACAGAATGGGAGAATAAGGGGTTAATATCCAAAATTTAAAAAGTACTTACAAAATTCGACACCAAAAAATCAAACAACCCAATTAAAAAATGGGCAAAGGACCTGAATAGATACTTCTCCAAAGAGGACATACAGGTGGCCAATAGATACAGGAAAAGATTCTCAACATCACGAATCATCAGAGAAATGCACATTAAACCACAATGAGATACTGTCTCACATCTGTCAGAATGGCTATGATCAATAAATCAACAAACAACAAGTGCTGGTGAGGATGTGGAGAAAAGGGAACCCTTTTGCACTGTTGGTCAGAATGTAGACTGGTCTAGCCACATAGAAAGCATTTTTTGATACCTCAAAAAATTAAAAATGCATCTGCCTTTTGACCCAGCAAAGGAACCCAAAACACTAATTGGAAAGAACATAAGCACCCTGATGTTCATTTCAGCATTATTTACGATTGCTAAGATATGGAAGCAGCCCAAGTGTCCATCAATAGATGAATGGTTAAACAACTATGGGACATGTACACAATGGAGTACTAGTCAGCCATAAAAAAGAAGAAAATTTTACCCTGTGTAACAGTATGGATGGACCAGGAGAACATTTTGGTAAGTGAAATAAGCCAATCAGAGAAAGACAAATACCATGTGATATCATTCGTATGTGGAATCTAACCAACAGACTGAACTAACAAGCAAAACAAAGACAGACTTATAGATGGAGAACAGATGACAGCTAGTAGCTTGAGGGGTGGTTGGGGAGTGGAGGGATTGAGGAAAAAGGAAAAAAGGCTCATGGACATGGACAAATTTGTGGTCATTGCTGGGGGAGGGGCATATAAGGGGACTAAATGCTAAGGAGAAAAGATTATGTAATTAAAAAAAGATTATTTTTTTAATAATGGGAGATAAAAAGGCAGAAATGGTGTTTTACTATTCAGGCTTTAATGTGTTGTAAAATAAGTTATAGCAACTGAACTGATAGTTTTTTTAAAATTTTATTTACTTCTACTAATTTTCAAAATATATAGTATAAAGAAGAAAAATTTTAAATTTGCCTGTAACTATCAATAGTAATTCGTATTGATAATTAGAACAAATATTTTTGAATTTTCTAAAAATATTTTAGCGTTTTCAAATATGATATTTACAGCATGGAAAGTCATCCTTGATGTTTTAAAATTTTTTTATTTTTTTTTTATCCTCACCCACAGACATGCTTGTTGATTTTAGAGAGAGGGATAGGGAGGGAGAGAGAGAGAAGGAGAGAAACATCAACAGTGATGCGAGAAAAATTGATTGGTTGCCTGTTGTGTGCTCCCTCACCGGGGACTGAACCTGCTACCTAGGTATGTGGTGCAGTGGGAATGGAACTTGTGAACTTTTGGTTTATGGGATGACACTCCAACCATCTGAGCTACACCAGCCAGGGCTGATGTTTTAATGTAGTGATATGCAAAGTGTAGTCTATGGAGTTGTCAGTTTGTGATAACATAAGTTCAGAAGTTGAGAGTATTTACAAATTTTAATAGCAGTTAGACCCACTAATTTCATGTCTTTGTAATCAATAAAAATGGGCACTTGTATTATATATATTTTTAAGATTATTTTTATGATTATATTTTTGTTGCCATATATTTAGTAAAATATTGGTCTAAAATAGATTGGACTATTTAAAAAAAATTAAACCATACTCTATGTTATGTCATTGATAAATTCATTTGAGCTGGCCTTATTCCTCTACTCATCTCCTCAGAGAAAGGCTTTTTATCGTCATTCATCAGGGCATGCCAGGGAAGATCCTCCTATCGAAATAAAAACGCTGGGAGGCAATAAGGCAATGCCCCAGTTTGGAAGGGAGAGCTGTGCAGGCCAACTTCTCTTCTCCCCACTTGAGCCTATAAATTGGATTTTGCAACATTAATTTCGGTAGAACTACGGGGATTTTAAAATGAAGAAAGATTTTGGGGACTTCATTATTTTCTGCTACTTTTCCTCTCTTCCTTCACTTTCTCTTTATTTTTCCTCCTTCCTCCTCCCTTTGTTTTTTGGTCTGGTTGGTTGGAAATTTTGACTGAGGAATTCTTTTTTTTGTACTTGTGTGATGTTGGATAGTTGTGTTCCTACTGGAGGCTAGATAAGGCTTAGAGTTAATCAGGGTGGCAATTTAGAGATAAGCTTTAAGATAGAGCAATTTCCCTCTTGCTTTATCTAGTCTATTTATCTAAATGGGAGGAATGGATTGATGGGATTTAGGGAATAAAACGTGCATTTGGCTGAATGTGTCATGTATTATCTCAGGAGGGTGAGTGGCTAGTGATGTGCAGAGTGGGAGGGCAGCCCTTCTGGTGGTCATGAAACAGACTTTGGAATCATAACTTCCTGGATTCCAACCCTAGCACTGTGACTTCTTAGCTCTGTGACCTAGTACTCTGCGGTACTAGGGAGGTTGTTATAATCTAACTCTCTGCGTTGTTGTTTTCCCCTTTCTTCCTGCACTTCTCTGTTATTAGCATCAAGCCAGTACCGGGTATCATGTTAAAATAGGTATCGTTGTGGGTATTGCCACTGGTGCAGGTACTAGCCAACTACATTACAGGATGGGAACATGGTGAAGTTTCTTCCTTTTTAGGTTGCCATTTTGAAAGTTATTGTTTTTTATTTTTATTTTTTTTCAAGATTTTATTTATTTATTTTCAGAGAGAGAAGGGAGGGAGAAAGAGCAATGTATGGTTGCCTCTCACGTGGCCCCCACTGGGGACCTGGCCTGCAACCCAGGCATGTGCCCCGACTGGGAATCGAACCGGGACCCTCTGGTTCCCAACCTGCGCTCAATCCACTGAGCTACACCAGCCGGGCCTGAAAGTTTTATTGTTTTTTAAATCAGCAAACAAAAGCTTGTGATAGTGACTATCTTTTTGCTTTCAAAATTGGGGATATTAGCTATTGGGTATTTCTTAAATTATTTCCCATATCACCATAGAACTAATTGTCACAAAACAGAGGCATGGAAAGATAAATTGTTAGTGGTTAAAACAGCCTGGTTTATATAGTCCAAACGACCTCTCCTCCCCCACCACCTTTTCTGAGTTCACTGACAGGTATACCTGGTTTTGAAAATAACTTTCTTCAGTGTTAATTCAGTATTTAAATTATTACTGCAGGATGATTCCTTAACCTCTCTTTAGCCAGTAGAATTTGACATTAAGTATAGGGGAAAGCATTGACTGACTTCTCCCAAAATAATATTGTTTAATAATAGCCTCTTACCATGTAGGAAGATGTTTTGATGGTACAACTTCTTATTGGGACAAGAATGGAAGTAATATTGGTCAGGTCATATGTGAATTTTAGAGATCTGGCAAATTTCTCCTCGGTGTATGCATGTCACGTGGCTACCAGAAATAATATTTTTGTTACCAATTGAACCACCCAATCTCTAATATTAGTCCTATTTTAATTTTTTAATTGATTTTAGAGAGTGAGAGGAAGAGATGCAGAGTATCTCTCCATACTTTTGAAAAGTGACCTGAGATTTTTATCAGCCAAGTGTATGTATGAATTACTGCTTTGTAAAACATAAATCCAGTACTGTTTTGTATTATACACTCAGCCTTTTTAACACTATCCATTTTTGGTAAGTAACTTCTGGTAGGATGTAAGTTAGGGGTCTTTTACTGTTTTTGTTACAGAGCAAGGGCGGGGACACCCAACGATCCCCCAGGTTCGTTATGCTCGCTGCCAATGGAAAGATGTCTCTCAATGCCAGAGACTAGTGAAAAGGAAAGGAATTATTTATTTACAAGTTATACAGGCTTGGAGTAATGACTTAAGGTCCCCTTTAAGATACTAGAGTTCTTTGGAATACCCGTTCTCTAGAATACCCACAAATGCACAGTCCTTCCTTCTCCCCGTATCTCAGGGAAAGAAGTAGAAGTCCATGATTCAGGAAGACCCTCAGTTCCCACACGGCCCACAGTGTCGCCACCGTGATCTTCAGTTAATCCAAAACCATGCGGCACCTTCTCATGGCCCACCAGCAAGAGTCCTTTCACCCCTTTTCTTCCAGGCAGTCTCTCCTGCTTCCTAGGCCGTGTGGCAACGGGAGCCACCCAAAGCCACATGGTCCTTTCTGTCTCCCAGGCCGAGGGATCCCCACTCCTCCAAAGCCTCGTGGTCCAGAGCCCTTCCTGCAGCGTCTCTCCTGCATTCTTCCGAACTGCTGAGAGAGAGAACTCTGCATCGCTGCTACATCTTGCTTCCCAGCTTCCTAAGCTGCATGGCAAAGGGAACCCCAAATCCGCGGGGTTCTCCCCTCTTGCCAAAAGCTGTGTGTTCCAGAGAGAGAGAGAGAGAGAGAGAGAGAGAGAGGGAGGGAGGAAGGGAGGGAGGGAGGGAGAGAGAGAGAGAGAGAGAGAGAGAGAGCGCGCGTGCCTGTCTCTCAGGCCAAGGAGTCCCCACTCCTACCTTTTGTGGTCTATCGAGGGAGAGAGCTATGGTGTGCCTGGGTTTAAATACTCGCGCCAATACCGTCTTCCTCCGCAGCCCCATTTCCGACTCCTCCTTCAATCAGCTACACCTGCCAGCACTTCACATACTTCTAGCTTTACTGGGCTGCCATGTTAACTGTGGGCAGGTGTGGTCCCATGGCACAGAGCCAATCATCTCCAAGTTTTCACACAGGCTCTGTGTCCAGGGGGAGTTGCCTCTCAGTTACCTCTTGGGTGGAAGTAACTTCCATCCCCCTGGCTCAAAGCAGCTTTGCAGCTATTTAACATACCTATGAAACCAGTTAAAGGCTATAGATATGCTAAATGACCATGCCAGAGGTTAGCTGCAAAGCTGCTGTTATGCAAAACAGCTCTGAATGGCCCTGCTCCACGTGTCCCATCCTCCCCAGTACAGACTTGGGGGGGGCGAGAACATCTTACATATATTTCTAATATTTCCTGGACACCTTGAGTTCTGGACCCCATTACAAATCCTCATTTGGGCCCCCCCCCTTGGCTGCACCCTGTTACATTTTGACTTTGGTGGTTCTGATACTGAATTACACCGATATGGTCTAAATATAGAGAATACAGTGGGACTAACACTTTCCCTGATGTGGGTAGTGCTTTTTTTTTTTTTTTTAATGCATCCGAAGGCTATGTTACTACTTTAAATTATTTTTTTTTAAAGTCCTCAACGGACTGTCATAGTATTGACTGAGAGTGATAACACAACCTTTTAAAAGTTCCTTGATTTGATTTTTGTGGATACCTTATCAAGCCTTCTTTTATTGAATTTGAATTTTTTTTGAATCTCTTTATTTTGAATCTAAATACTGGGTTATACATTTATCTTTGTATACAAGGGGGAACCCAAACAAGCCTGGAATTCATTTATAAAATATTGTGTATTTATTATTACATGTTTAAACTTCAGTTACCTTCAGAGTACTCTCTATTTGATGCAATATACCTATCAAGATGTCAAGATCTTTTTACCACTGCTCAAAACCGTTTTTGAACTCTGATTTTGATTACCTTTTAGGGCTTCTGGCAGTTTTTTGTTTTTGTTTTTTAATCTCTTCCTCATTGACAAAACATTTCCTTTTGAGGACTTTTTTCATTTGGGGAAACAAAAAGAAAGTCACTCCCTGTGAGATAGGTTGAATAGTGAGGGTGGGGCATGGGGGTCATGCTGTTTTTTGGTTAAAAACTGTTGAACAGTCAGCAGTTGATCATCATGAAGTGGGTAAATGTGTTGAAAGAGTCTTCAGAAGAATTCACTGAAACTGAATGCAGCCTCTCACAACGCCAGCTGGTACGCTGACACGGAGGAGCTCCCACAACCCTCACCTAGCAGGGGAAGCCTGTACTGGAAAGGACCTGCCATCCATATATAATTCCAGGTTTTTTGGGTCCCCCCTCATATTTTATGTATCTTCAAGTCAATAAAAAGCTTTTAAGCCTTTCTGCCATATCCCAGTACGCTGCTCTCTTTTCTGCCCCATGATTTGGCATCTACAAGTTGATCCACATTCTTCCTAAGTCTATAACTATTTGCTGGAAACAAATATTGACTCAGCTACAAGAAATGATTTTTAATGATTACAGAGTAATTGTTAAGTGATAATCAAGAAAGGAGATATCATACATTTAATCAAATGCTCAAATATAGTTTTAAATTTTGGAGTGAAAAAATGAATATAACAAAAAATCCATTTCAGTTAGGGCTGGATCATGTCTGCCAGTTGTGTGTGTGTGTGTGTGTGTGTGTGTGTGTGTGTGTGTGTGTTTTCGTGTTTTATAGGGCTTCAAAGAGAAAAGTTTTTGGTTTGCAAATCATTTTGGTAAGGCAAAATGCCTAGTGTCCCTTCTTCCTTTCTTATTTCTTCCAAACAAAATAAATGTAACAAAGGAAAAACAATACTTATTTGAAAAAGATCTTTACTCTTGGAACTTGCCATAACTCTAGAGAATTCTCAGTAAAAATTTATGTTTTCTATTCCCTTTGTTTTGTGCCAGAACAATTTTTAGTCCATGCAGTGTGCTTGTGATTAAAGAATCTGTCGCAAGGAATGTTTCTTACCTTAGTGTTTTTGAACGATGAGACATTATGTGTGAATACATTGCTCTCTAATTTATGTCTGTAATGTTGAGCAGTGTAGCTGGAGACCTCATGGACTAGTTGGAAGGTTTTGCTCCTGGAATCATTGTCTTCTAACTCAAATAATGTTGTATAGTGTTTTCCACCTTGCTTGGAAGTAGAGGAAATGGCTTGTAATAAATGCCAGCAGAGAATAATAGCTAAGCGAACCAGGGGGTTGCTAGATAGATTTTCTTGGAAATATATTCATAATGTTTAACTTTTTGAATAGATGTTTGTATACATCAAAATATTAAGGCAAAATGTTAATCTGTGAGATAGAAGAACAAATGTAGCATATTTTTTATCTATTATTAGTTTTTGTCATTTTACTTGTAGAAATAGAAGGTTCTGTTAAAAAAGAGTAGAAAAGTGCCTAGCATAGTGCCTGGCATATAATGAGGAACTCATTGTTAGTTATGAATATGATTTGTTATTTACACAAACTTAACAATGAAAAAATATGACACTATGCTACTCCCCTTCATGTCCCCTACCCTTAGAAGATACCTCATGCACTGGTATATAGTATGTATTCGGTAACCATTTGCTGATAGACTGGAACTCATGTCAAATAGTCTAACAAAACTCAAATACTTTTAAGCGAAACACTGGTCTCATCATTCAATAATGATCAACAGTTGGTAGTGCTGATAGTTTTTGATTGACATAAGAAAAGCTCTTTAGAGATCCTAGGTTTAATTCTGCTAGTAAATTTCTGTTTTCTTTAACAATAATGACTTTAGTCTTGTCTTTATCTTTTAGTGACTCTGAACTCTTACTCTCATGGGAAGAGGTGATATGGTTCATGAAAATGCTGATGTCATGAGTGGGAAACAGGTTGAAATGAAACAGCAGACAGTATGCTTCAGGCCTGTTTTACCAGCCAAGTCGAAATCTTAGCCCCCTCCACTGCCTCACTCCCACCCCTGTGCTGACTTTGCACAACTAGGAGCAGTGGCATTGCTTAATATTTCCCTGTTTTCAGCATCCTGCCCCCTGCCAAGCCCACTGTTATCCTCAGCTCAGAAGCATATGGTGCACCAACTGCACCAGAACAAGGCTCATTCAGTGTTGCTCCAATCTCTTTTACTCTAAACTTAAAAAGAGAGAGAGAGAGAGAGAAAGTGGCGCTGACGTAAGAACATTTCCTTTCCTTTTCTTGCTGCCGTTTGTGCCTGTGCATTTGCTGTCTGTGGAGGAAGTGAAACATCTAGAACACATCAGTGTTTTGTGACGAGAGACCAGAGCACTAGAAGTCATCTCCTACCATTTAGTGCTATCTTGATAATAAAAGCCAGCTGTGCAGGCTGTTTGTTGGGCTAGAAAAAGAAACTTGGGACTGTGAGAAGAGACACAGAAGACCTGTATGTGGTGTTGGTGGTAGTTCTGACCTAGAGCAAGAGAACTGGGAGGAAAAGAATCCTTAGGATTTTTTCTTTATTTGCTTAACAAATCTCAAGGAGGATAAATAATTCCATGTACAGAAACGTTAATTCCATGGGTCCAAGTGTTGATGGGTCGTGGTTCTGAAAGGCTACAGATACTCAAAGGAAGCTGAGGCTGTACTTCCTGCGACAGGAATGAAGTGAACACACATCCATCTTTAAGGCACGAGAGAAAGTGCATGGTAGAAGAAGCCCTGAAAGGAATGAGTTGATAGCCGTGGGTTTCTTGGAAACTGTGGCATCCAAGTGTGGTAGTTGTATGACGTAAGCAATCTGTTTCAAGCAATGAAAGTTTTAAGGAGACCATACTAGTTGAAATAGAAGCAACTTGTAAACTTAGATTCTTCAGAAGTTGTTTATTGTCACATACTGTGCCCTTTGTTGTATGACTTTTGGCAACCTGACCAACCCGGACTGTCAGTTTCCTTGTTACTTTGTCCATATAATGTAGGTACTGCGAACCATTTGCCTCTCCCTGAAAACAGTGGTACTTTCATATCATCATGTCTTTCACATGCTTTTTGTTTCGGCCTCGTGGGTCTCTCCTGTCCCGTGTCTGCAAATTCCAACCCATATTTCAGCACTCAGGGCAGTTGTCGTTATCTTGGGGAAACCTTCATGCCTCCTAAGTATATTAGTCATTCCACTGTTTGGGCTATTGGTAACTTTATACATTTCTTTATTACCCAGTAGTGTGTCAAAGTAAGGCCGATGTGGTCCCTGGTGAAAATGAGTTTGACACCCCTGCTATATGTTATGGAAGAATTGATGTGTGGCAAATCGGGGGGCGGAGGAAACTTTCCAACAGATAGTGTCTTTCACCACACTTGGTTTGAGGAATACGGCTTTATGTAGAGTTGCATACAGATGTAAGAGGTTCAAGAGTATAAAACAGGAGGCGAGGGAAAGGGCCTCTTCCTTTAGGCTTTTTCTCAGAATTTATTATTGAATTAGTGTCTTACTGGAATAGGCCAGTGATTTTCATTCAATCTTTTTCATCTCACAGCATTAGACTAACTACTAAACTAATTAATTTAATTACTAAACTAGTTAGTAATTAGTTTAATTAGTTTAGTAATTAAACTAATTACTAAGATTCTGTGGCACACCAAAAAAAATATTTTTTGTTACCTGACAAAAAATAGGTATAATTTTCGTTCATTTACACTGGATGGCTATTACTGTGTTTGGCTCTTGTCATTTTTTAATTTGACAATCTAAGGGAGAATAGGTCAGTGCTTCTGACTAAATAAGTCAGGTATTGCATGTTTTAAAAATTCTTGCCACATATCGGTTGAAAATCACTGGCATAGGCTGTTATTAAATGTTAGTGATTTAAACCATGAAGATTTTAAGTTTCTTGAAAGCAAGTAGTTTTTCTAAGCTACGCTTATTTTTCACTAGCATGTGAAATGATTTTGCACCATTTCTTGTAAATATTCTGCTTTGAGTTAAATTTTCTTGATGTTAATGAATTTTTTTGTTTTGAAACATCTCACTCTGGTGGATATTGAAGGGCTTGCGATTTTTTTCTGTTGTAGAAGTATGCTGGCACTGGTGGTTTAGAAACCACACTTTGAGAAACACTGTTCTAAGATTTCATTAAATCATTAGTTCCTAACATTTTTTTGGTCATAGATGCCTTTGAGAATTTGGGGAAGGCTATGGACTGACTGAACAGTACATGCAATTTGCATACGCTTTCAGGGAATTCATCTCCTCATTGAACAGAACCTAGTGAATAGGGAAGTTGAAGTGTGTGAATTTTAGTGTTAATCTTTTCCCAGATAAACTAGAATTCACTAATTCATTTTTAACCATTATAGCTATCTGATTTTTTTCTTAACCATTTTTCTTTTATATTATAGAGTGAATACGGAGAAATACTAATTTCTCTGTAATTAACAAATTTGTTTGATTTTGAGATGTTCATAGATGTGCTCTGTTTTTTAATAACTAAACATCATACTTTCCACATTTCTGGTAGAATTATATTCACACATTAACTAAAAAGCTCATTAAATCCCTGGGCTTAAACCCATACATATTAGTTATAAAATGAAAGTGTTATGTGGCATCTTACAGTGAGTTACAGTATAAGAAGGCGTGTATCAATTTTATGAGGATGGTGGTAGAGAAAGATGTTATTTTAACAAAGAAGGACTCATGGGAAGTGCATTTAGACTAGAACAAACTATGAGCCAAAGCCCGTGTTAGAACAGGTAGCTCAGTGGCTACAAAAAAGCATATCATTCTCTTTCCTTTTGGTCTTGTAAGGCATAATGACACGTACTTTGAGGTATTCTCCTCGTTGTTACCATATAAGGTAAATAAATGCTCAGAGTTTTGCATAAAATTGACTACAGTTTGACATGAATCAGGATTTTACAAAGAGAGACATCAGTAATCACTTGTTTTGTCTCACTATTTTAACCTACAAAAACCCAAATCATTTTATTTCACAGAAAAGGGTATTGAAATTAATGCAAAGTATCCTCCAGTTTTAAAGGATCATGTTCACATCAGATATCCAAGCCAGAGATTGGCATTTTATACGTGGTTGAGTAGAATTTATGGGCTGTTCAAGGCATCAACACTATATAACAATAAATAATGCAGGTCACAACAACTGTAAGTGCTGAGTAATATGGTAGGGCAGATTAAGAAGCACCAGAGTGATAGTAAATAAATTGGGACTTGAAAAAAGCCTTAAAGGAGTTAAACGATGTGTTTGAAAAAAAAATTAGCACTTCTCAAATGTGTTTTTCTTCTCACTTTAGTGGCTAAAAGCTCCACCACTTTGTTTATTTGTGGTATTTGGTAGTGATTGAGTAGCACTCACCCTTGGGCAGGGAAACAAGTTTTGTGAGTTCTCTATTTTGGTGTAATGCTCCGAAGTTCTTGTGTGCTTTTTAATTTGGGGATGTTATCTGTGCAGAAAGTCACATTCATGGTATTACGGGAAGTATGTGGGAGATAAGCAGCCAGAGACTTTCAGTTGTCGACTTCTATGTCTGGGTACAAAGTTTTATTCTGCAAGTAGGTACTCGAAAATAACATTGTAAAGTAAAACTGAAGGTTGACCATTAATCAGGTGTTTTTTTGATATAAGACTTTTCTCACTGCTTTTCTGTGCCTCAAGAAAATTTTTCGGGTTAGACTGATAATAATTTTATTAGTATATTTCTCCAAATTTTAGTAACATCACCGCTAGAAAAACGATAGCTTTTATTTTCCCATGGTTTAGTTCCCATGGTTTTCAGACATTGGGGATTTCTCTTAGTGTTTTCCTTCTGTAGCTGTCATATTTATATGTTCCTTTTTCACGTTTCCTAAGTCTGATAGCATTCCTGTCATGCCCATGGTTTTAGGGTCATACATTTCTAAGAAGTCCATATTTGTTGAAAACATGCAGGAGGTTGTTACCCATAGTATGTAATAGGATAATTACCGAAATCAATTTCTTTTCAATTAGTATAAATGATTCTTACCCAACTATATCAATAAACGGAAGCTCAGAGGTAGTTCCAGCATATGCAGCCTTGTATGCTTGCAACTTAAGGCCTCAAAGCAATATTTTTAAAGAAAAAACAGCTTTAGTTAAGTTTATGGAAAATTGGACAGCTGTTCTGAAAAATGCATTTAAAGATCAAAAGAGACGCATTTGCTTGTGGTTAGTTTGATTTATACTAGGCTTGACCCAGGCGTTTCCCACAACTGCTTCCTTTCTACACATTATGCATTTATGTAGCACACACACCCTTATGGTTGTATGGTTGTCACAGAAGATACGTAAGATTTACTAATGACAGAGACTTATTACTGCTTCAAACAAATGCAAGCTATTTAGATTTGCAAAAACAAAGGAAAAATGAGCCGTGCAAATAATGAGTGACCTTATAGTTTTTCTTTAGCTGCTCTTAATTTATAGTAGTGCTATATAATATCCAGTTAAAGTGGGAACTTTATCTCTCTAATGAGTGCATGGCTTGAGGAAGTGGTTCTGGAGACAGATAAAGCTCATAGGTGTATTCAGTTAGATGCCACCTTTAATAAGTCTTAAATTTGTTCTTAGGCATTGAGCCTTTCCCACTATATAGGGCATTAGTTCAGACTTCTGGTGATCTTTAGTTTAAATCATGAGTAGAAAGCCTGAGTATAGGATAATAAAGATAGAGATTAAGAAATGAAGTTAATGTCAAAAACCCAAGACAATATTACCAAGTTCCAAAAACTATAGCCAAAAATGAATTTGTTTGACATTAAATAATAATGAAAGGTTATGCAGATGATGATTGGTATTTGTTTCCATTTCTGATAATTTACAGAGAAAGGGTTGAGATTAAATATAATTAAGCTCTTCCTAATACTTGTTTGATGAAATTATAGGGGAACTGTGATATCACTTTAGAGGTCCTCAGAAAAATGGCATTGCTAACTATCTGAACTGGATTTACTTTGTTCTGTTGGAACTACAGTTTGATTTTTGACCTTATGTCAGTCAGTTCAACCTAAAGTTTAATTGAAGACTATCATTTTCAGATTAGAATCTATTTTTCTCTCTTTGGCAAATTAAGTATACTTCTAGAATTTAGTATATTAAACTGATGTGCTGACTTATTAATTTCTTATTTATCACAGTCTAGTCAGATATTTTTCTAATATTCACAATAATCAAGGCTCTTGGAGAAGAGCAAATTATAAAACATAATACCTGATCTTATGGTACTTGTTTTGAGGTTGGAATCCAGTTGGTGACAAATTATAGATGGTTTGTATTTCAGGTTTTGCCTTTATTTTACATTGTAGGAAGCAGAAGATATTTGAAGTTTTTTCACCCTCATTTCCTAAATGGTTTCCATGATTGGAGTCCCAGTGTGTGACAGTGGTAGGGCCAGCATTAGGGAAGTGTGAAGCTAGAGGAGCAGGGAAGGAATATGGAGTTTTGCAGGAGGCAGTAGGACAAGATCAAGGTCAGATATGGGCTAGCGTGGGAGGAGAATGGAAGAATTGACAGACTTCAGTGATTTCCCCAGACATGGTATTTGGAAAAGGCAGATTTCACAGGAGCTATAGGATTTCCGTACTCTACTATCTGAGAATAAGATGGCAGAATAAAAGCAGCTTTAAAAAGATAGGTAATTTTGAGAAGTTGGTTTTGAACTTCTTGAAGTCATAGGATCTGGGAATCTAGTTAGGCAACTGGAACAAAGGGGTAAGAAAAGTTTTATCTGGTTTTAACATTGTACTTGATTATTAATACATTGTTCATTGTATTACTACAAAACTGGGAATATTTAAATTGCTTTTGTTGGGTACATTTAGAGAAATGTGCCATAGGTTTTAGTGTTACTGGGTGAAGTGTACTTTACATTAGGAATAGTGAAGTAATTTAGCTGTGCTGTATTTCTGTTTTTTGGTTTTATGCTTGCCTTTTTTGGCTAAAATAAAATCTGGGATAAATTATGTTTGTACTTTATCAGGATTCAAATTTCAATTCATTTGCTAATTTTAATAGGGAATAGATGTCCCTTTGCTTTGCCAACAAAACAAAGTCTTTCAAATTTGACTCTTATTTTGGAATTACATCTATACTTTTGTGCAGATAGCTCACAGGTAGATAAACTTTAAAACTGAGGGAGACCTTAGTAAGGCCTTTGAGATCATCTAGAATAGCACCCATGTTCCTGCAGTTAGTAATCTGAGGTCAACAGAATAGCAATAATAGCTAACAGTTATTGAGCTGTCATCTCCCATAGTCATTATAACAATCCTATAAACAAGTCCCATCCATAGAAAGCTGTGGCATTGTTGGCTCTAGAAACTGTTTTCTTTGTAAATGTCTTTCACAATTCAAACAGTTTTGTTCAGTAACATTAGAGAAGAACAGTTAGCATTTCTCTATTAAATGAAATGATTTTTCAGACATTTAAATTAATAAAAGAGAAATACTAATTATTAAAAGATGGTCCACACCTATTATTTAATATACAGGCATGAACTGCTTAATGACAGGGATCTGTTCCAAGAAATGTGTTGTTAGGCGATTTCATCGTTAGGTGAGTATCACAGAGTGCGCAAACCCGTGTGGTGTAGCCTCCTACGTCCCCAGGCTCTGTGGGATAGCCTGTGGCTCCCAGGCTACAGCCTGTACAGCATGTGCCTGTGCAAAACAGCACAGGTCAAATCAGGCACAAGAAAAGGAGATGCGGTCAAGAGATCGGCAAAAGTGAGATGTGTGAGGTTGCTGCCAGGCTAACATGGCAACCTTTTTTTATGGAAGTGCAAAAAGTAAGATTCTAACAGTAAAAAAGTGTAGTATAGTCAAACCAGTAAAATAGTTGTTTGCTTTCTAGTATTATGCTCTGTACATAATTACACGTGCTGTACTTTTATAAGACTGGCTGCACAGTAGCTTTTTGTTCACCAGTCCCTACCAACACATGAACAATGCGTTGGGCTGCACACTGCTACAGCTACAATGTCACTAGGCAATAAGAATTTTTCAGCTTCATTATAATCTTACGGGATCACTGCTGTACATGTAGTCGTTGCTGACCAAAATGTCGTTACTCACTGCATGACTGTAGTAAAACCATATCACTTAATGTGCTTGTTAATTGGAAAGACTTTTATCTAAGTCTCAAGTACACATGCACACATTCCTTTTATATTTTAATAAATATATCTGCCAGTATAGTATTTAAGAATATATGAAATAAAGTTCTGTCTTAATTCTTTTCTTCTTGATCCTGTGATCCTGAAATCCAATTTAATTTTCATTAAATTTTGAAACTACTTTGATAACCATACAGCATATATAATAAAAGGTGTAGCTATGTATACATATATAATGTAGTTATATTGATAGGTTTTATATGAGTTAAATTTTGATCCATTTTGTTAGTCTGCAATTTTTATTTTTAGTGTCTACATTTCATTAATATTTTTTTGGCTTCAAATATCTAGGCAGTTGAAAGGAGTTGTTTGTTTCCATTAGTAAAAAGATGAAAACAAAATCACTATATACTATGTATATGAAAGAGAATGTTTCATTTGAAAGGTTTGAAATATTTTTAATACTTCGTGTGTATTAGCTTTTACATATCCTTGCTCAAAAAGATTTTTTTTCTATTTAGAAAAATTTTCTAACAGAAAATTTTACAGAGAGGGAAGAAAGACTAGAGATTAAAGACTGTGGTACACAAGAAAGTCTGTCTCAGACACAGTTTCCTTCCCCGCCTGCAAAGTGCCTGGAGCAGGAAACACATCCCGTATGAAAGATACTTGGGCCTGTGAACTAAAATAAAATAATTCCATACCCCAAACGCTGGGTGTGAGCTGGACTCAACAGGACGCATTGTTCAGTAGATCCTCGTGTGCATTACTTTTTGTGTTCAAACAAAAATACAGCTGTCTGAAGAGTTTTAAAAATTACTTCTAAGAGCATATTAAATACCCTATTCAGCTTACATTCTTTTTCTTTTGCTAAGATGTATTGTCCTTGTCTTCTCTTTCTCATTTGTAACAATCACACACTACTGTTACACAATAAAGAAATAGAGAAATTATTAGGGAGCCTTTCTTACAAAATTATTTTAGTTTTATGGAAAAAATAAGGATTTAAAAAAATAAACATGAATGTTATTTAAATTTTAACTTTACTCGTTAAACAAGATAATTTTTATTACTTTGTCTAATAGTATACACTTTTATTTTGAGGTAAGTAAAAATATACTTTCAATCTGTGTTTATTATTTATTTTTTAACAAGTGGCATTCCTAATTAAATCTATTACAGCTAAAAGATGGTGGCAAAGCATCCCAGGCAAATGTGAGAATAGGCGATGTGCTTCTCAGCATTGATGGAATAAGTGCCCATGGAATGACTCATCTTGAAGCCCAGAACAAGATCAAAGGCTGTACAGGCTCCTTGAATATGACTCTGCAAAGGTAAATTGCTTTTTGTTTGGTTCTGAGAGAGAAAACAATACTGAGGAATGTGTTTTTGTATGTCTGATTCATAGTGTTAACTAAAAAGCAGTTTTCACTACCCTTTTTTCAGGTAAATAAAAAATATAATGGCTCTTAAATTGAGTAATCAAGCAGCGTAAGAATAGGCGAAAGCTTTGGATGATTACTCCATGAAAAGCATGTATTCGCATACTCATTAAAATTGTGTATACAGCTCAGTGAGTTTAGGAATTCCTAAAATTTCTCAGTGGAGCATCTGCTAAGAATTCTTACATAGGGTAAAATCTTTTGCGTTAATATTCTGGGCGTTATATTAGAGGGTATTCTTTTAGGGTATGATATGACTTTTCTTAGTATGTCTTCTCTCTTTTTTCCTGTGTAGAAAAATAATTTTTTAATATACTTATGTGAAGTCCAGATTTTCTGAACTTTTTTTTTTTTAAAGTTACCTAGGCTTAATTATAAAATAGCGAATCATCTCCTTGATGATAGTATGTCAGGCCTTTTGGATAGCCCAACACTTGACCTACACTGGAATCACCTGATTGCTTGTTAAACATACTGAGAAGAATCAGAGTATCTGCAAGTAAGAACCGATAATTGTATTTCAGTAAATTCCCTGTGATTATTATGAAGTATAAAATTAGAACCACTGCATTATTTTGGGCACGGGGGAAGAGAAAGAAGGAAAGAAGAAAGGGTGATCGATAGCTCTGAACCTTGAGGTTTGTAAGGATGGGAGCTGTCAGGTGGTTATGGAAAGTTTTTAAACGTCTTGTTTTTAGTGATTACAAAAGTGTTTCTACTCTATTCAATTTGGAAAACACATTTTTTCCCTGAAAAACATCTCATAGTCTTTAATAAATTATCTTATGTATTTTAAGTATTTAAGAGGGAATGATATAAGTGGTGCCTTCTGAATATATTTTGATATGGAAGGTTTTTTTTTTTTGAATCACTCCTGAACTATTAAAAGCATATATGAGGTCTGTCTAGAAAAAGTCCAGCCATTGTTAATATAAAGAGAATGGTTTGTGTAGCACCGATATAATTTGGCAGCCAACGAGAGTGGACTGGAATGCACATGTATGAACAATAGCAACTTCACTGTACCAATCACTGGGGGTGGTAGATGCCTTTGAGTGAGCATGTGTACTGTGTGGCTGTCACATTCAAAATGACTGAGTAGAGCAATGAATCTGCATCAGACTTTGCATTAAGCTTGAACATTCCTCCATGGAAACTATTTGGATGATTCAAAGGCTGCGGCTATGGGCAACTGGTAATTGGGAGCTTCATCATGACAACACTCCCACTCACGTATCACGTGTTGTGTGGAGTTTTTTGACTAAACATCAAATCACCCAGGTGACTCAGCCTCCCTATAGCCCAGATTTGGCACCCTGTGACTTATGGCTTTTCCCAAAACTAAAACTTTGAAAGGGAAGAGATTTCAGACCATCAGTGAGATTCAGGAAAGTAGGACGGGGCAGCTGATGGCGACTGGGAGAACTGTGTGAGGTCCCAAGGTGCCTACTTTGAAGGGGACTGAGACATCACTGTCCTGTGTACAGTGTTTCTTGTGTTTTGTATCTTCTTCAATAAATGTGTCTATTTTTTTTATATTACATGGCTGGATACCTTCTGGACAGATCTTATATACAGGGTAAATTATATGTACTTGTCTGGAGGCGTATCAATTTGGTCTTAAAAGTGAATAGTAAAATTTTTTATGAACTTAGACTTACAGATTTGCTTTGATGTATCGTGATTTTCTAGCCAGTTCCTTCTTTTTTCTTTTGGGGAAAATTCCTTTCAACGGACTGTTGAGTCAAAGGTTGTGTGTATTTAAATTTTGATAGCTATTAGCTGTACATTTTAATGCTTATAAAAGTAATCAATGTGAAAAATAACCTTGATAAAAAGTTCTTTTTTGATGGTATCCTTTCTGCTCATGAACGAAAGTACTCACGGGCCTTTGTTTTTACTAAGCATGCTTTTGAAATGGAACCAAGAAGTTTAGAAGCTTAACTTGTGTGAGCTATCAACAAAACAAAATAAATAGAGATGATGGGCTGCTTTTCAAATTCTAAAGCTGAAAGTTTGCATAGGGTATAAACTTTTTTCTTGGGCTGTATATCATTTCTTTCACACTAGGCTACTTGTTTTCACATTGTGCTCCCTATTTTATGACCTAGGATCCAGGATCTTATTTTCTATTGAAACCGCTTTTAGATCCCATAAGAATAAATGAAAACCAGAGCTTACCCTATGTGAATACATTTCCTATTTGAGTAATCTGGTATTCCCTCTAATAAAGATTCTTTTTAACTACTTAAATACAAAGTGTAACAAACTGACTTCTTATAAACATTGGGAGATACTCCTTAATCTTGTCTTCATATTTCTGAACAATTGTATTCAGGGACCCAAAATGCGAGAGAGAATTTTTGAGTCCTGTTGCTATTCATTGTAATTCTTCTCAAGTTTTTGAATGCTTCTTGTGTTAGGTAACGTCAGCCTGAAAAGTGATTTGCATTCAAGAAAACTCATGGTATAATATTAACATTGCTACTGAAGAAATACATTTTGCCTTTTAAGGAAAAAATAAAACTTTGCAGAGTTATGTTCAGTTCTTCTCTTAAAGACTTCCTAGGACCATTCTTCTCTTAAAGTCCTAAAGTTGTTGGTGTGAACCATTAGCAGTAATGAAGGGAACACCTCAGGGATGAGTGTATCAAGCCAATAGAAGGTTCCAGAGGACTCAGGCTGGGCGCCAACAACAGCATGTTCTATGAGATTCCATCTAGACTTGAGTCTTCTGCTCAGAGCGTTAGGCTTTTTGTGACGTAGGCCCACTCAGGTTGCCCTCCTCTGAGCATCACTACTCAAAAGTGAATACCATTTTTCCATTTAAGATAGGTTTCTTACTGTTCATCACATGCCCTTATGTTCTCAGTTCACCTCCCTACCTCTTCACTGCTAATACGTGCCTCCACATACACAGACTCTGTATCAAACTCATCATCTACCCGTAGTCTTCTCTTGCTATTGCAGCTTACTCGTTCTTTTGCCTCCGAACTCCTATGACAAGTTTGTGCTATTTCATTCAGTATTTAAATATATGCTAGAAATAACAAGGCAGATTCCATGAGTTTACAAATAAACCTAATTAGTTAATAGTAATACCTAATACTGCCTGTGTAATTGACTAATTACTTCATGCATATTAGTTTTGTTTCTCCAGTCAGACTTCTTGAAAGCGAAGACCATGTTTTTTGAACTACTTGTATTTGACTTCTTGTATAGTTTTGTGTTTTTGGTGTCTAAGAAATAGTTTATGGGTACCAGCATTATTTCCCAAACTGAAACCATTTATTTATTCCACAAACGTTTTTTGAGCTCTTGCTAAGTGCCAGGCACTGTTACCGATGTTGGGGACACAGCAGTGAACAGAACAGATAAAAATCCTTCCCTCATAGTACTGACTTTTTAGTGAGCAGATGCAGACAAGAAGTAGAAATGTACAGTAGGTCACATGGAGGTAAGTGCTGTGGGGGAGAAAGTACATAGGGGATATAGGGAGTGCTGGGTGGGGAGTTGCAATTGACAATAGAGTGGTCAGGAAAGCCTCCGTGAGAAGGGTGTTGGATATCTGGGTCCTGAGTGTCCCAAGCGGAGGGAAGAGCCCGTGCACTGGCCTGTCAGGAAGCCAGTGTGCCTGGAGCGGAGCGAGTGAAGGCAGACTGGTGAGCAGTGTGGTCAGAGAGGCCGGAGGAAATGGTAGAGGTGGGGCAGACTTGTGGGGCTTGTGGGTCACTGTAATGTTTGTAATCAAATTTCATTTTTCCTGGACCTATAAAAAATTGTGAGAAAGACTTGGAGAATTATAGCTGCTTGGCCAGATCTACCTCAGGGTTTGGGAGAGGAATGACTTCATTATTGGAAAGAGGGGCTCAAAGAAGGAGCAGACTAAGCCTCTCCCCAATCTAGATAGTGGCAACTCTGCCCTTTCCTGTAGAAACACTGGCTGATTACCACTTCTGCTGAGTGTCTGTTCACCTCCACCCAAGAATCCTCAGGGGAAGAATATAAGAGAGAAAATTCATTTTTTTTTTTCAATGAACATTACCAGCAATTTTGTTGCATGAATTTTTTTTCATTAAGTATTGTTATGTATCTGTCATTGAAAAGTAATTAAGTGATTCCCAGAGGAAAAGGGAGTGGGGCAGGTAGAAGAGGGGAAAGAGGGGATAAATGGTGATGGAAGGAGACTTGACTTAGTGTGGTAAGCACACAGTACTATATACAGACGATGTATTATTATAATTGTACACCTGAAATAAAGGTATTTTTATTAATCAATTTCAGCCCAATAAATTCAATAAATGTTTAAGAAAAAAATCTCCTCTTTAGGCACAACCTCAACATCCTAACGTAGGATTTAAGAGGGAAAAAGTAAAATAAAGGTGCTTGGTTAGGAGCATTTAGTAACTTTTTTTTTTTTCTATCTAGTCTAATTTGGGGGTATGTAATAAACCAGACATATTACCTCTCCCTGATAGCCTAAAACAGTAAGACTTGACGCACTAGAATCTGGATATCTAATGAATATAGAGGTGTAGGAGAAAATGACTTTGTGAGACTTTGATGTCTAACAACTCTATTAACTATATTAGAGTTGGAGTCTATGAGTAAGATTTTATAACTTCCATTTTATTTCAGTAATTCTCTGCATAACAGATAAACTTCCTACTAACTTACTATATGAATTAGGGCAAGTTGCTAAACTTCTGGGCCTTAATTTTCTCGACTGTAAAATGAGGTCGTGGGTGATTTCTAACTTCCTTTAAATTGGAGTTCTTGTTCTGGTTTTTAAGCTGTAAAATAATAAGTTCCCTAGAGCTTGGTGTTAGATCAAACTAACTTAAATTTGCTTATTTTGGCTGAGGGCATCAGGAAATTGGACTTTCTTCATTGGAGTTATCTTAAACTATGCCAGGTTAGCGAAATGAGTATACTACTCTGCTAACTTTAAGATGAAAAGTAGGTCACATGGGTATTCGAACAGCAGTTAATCATTAAAAATACTGTATATATTTGTCCTTATTTTATACTTTTTGATTAATTCTGTTGGAATCACAGAGAATGCATATATATAGCTTTTCTAATCTTTTTTGTTTTTTATATTTTGGTAGTGGCATATCTGTGTTTTGTGTTTGTGCCTTAGACTTTATTTACTATATAACTTGATAATGATTAGAAATGAAAGATCCAGAAGGACTGAGTTTTGAAAAATATTGATGTGCTCTCTTTATGTCTCCCTCTTCTTCCTTGTCCTTCAAAAAAATAACAGCAAACAATTGTCAGGGGTCCAGTAACTTCTACTAATGAATGCAGATTGGAATCATTTCATAGGGACATTGAGTTATAAGAAAAAAGAAAAAGTAGCTGTTGTACCAGTCTGAAGTTATTAACCATCTTTTGTTTTATTTTAATGATTGCTTAACATTCTATGACTGTTAGCTTTATGGGTTCGACTCTGCTGTTTCTTTCACTAATAGCATAGAAGCCAGACTTAACAAAGTATTCTTTATTTTAATTAAAGTTTTCAGTTATATTTGGGATATTTCAGTTCATGCAAATTTAAAAATGTTTAGTTCAATTATCTTTTCTTTTAGTTGCAGTTGCCTGTTATCCCATTTCAGGTTACTTTTCCCTCTTGGTATTTCACATGCTTTTCTAATGTCTGCTCTGTAGTTTAGGTTTTACGGTTTTTGTCTGCTTGATGGTTTTTTTTTTTGTTTTTTTGTTTTTGTCTTGGTTTTAGTTTTGGTCTTTAATTTTCAGGTTGGAAGGTGACTAAATTTCAGTATGACTGAATTTGTTTGCATCCTCCTCCCATCATTAAAATTGGAAGTGCTGCTTAGGAAGAAGGAAGAAGACAAGCACACATTGACATGTCCTTTGTGCAAGACTTTCCACACATACCCTTTAATTCTTACATCAGTCCATTGAGCACGGAGGTAACATGCCCACTTTTTATATGAGTACACTATGGCTTCAAAAATTTATGTTGCTTGCCTAACAAACCCAGGTCAGCTCAAAGCTTATGCCCTCTGTACTTTCTCTGTGTAGCAAGGGACTTAGTTATTATAGTCTCTTGATAAAATTTGATAAGATAGGATAGTAATACAGTAGGGGTAATGCTTTGACTCTTGTACTTGTAAGCAATAGCATCTCTGTCCAAAACATACTTTTCACTTCCAGTCTTACCTTTCAGCATTCTTAATAAATATTATACCTAAATTATTTTCTCTGTGCTTCATAGACCCTATGTATTAGAACGAAAAATAAACAGAGATTTAATAGGCTTATGGGCCACTAGGTAGGAACATTCATTTGGATAGTGACTTGTGTGTATCACTGCCTGACTTTTATCAGAATGTCATCTTTTATTTTTCCCTGTCAAGTTTATAAGCCTACTGACTATATTTGCTAGTTTATTTCTCTATTAAAGTTTAATGACTTAGTTTTTTGGTAGGCTTCTGTCTGTTCCATGAATAATTAAGGATTCGGGAATTTTTGAAAATATGTTTTTAGGGCTTTTTGCTCAATATGACACTCTGGAAAAGAGACTGTCAGTCAACAAATCAATCAGCAGATGTAGAAGTAGTTCTCTTATATCTTTTTTCTTCAATTCCATATGGATAAAGATTGTTGAAAATGAACTTGAAGGCTCAAACTAGTTTGTCTTTTTTGATAGTCTATAGCAATTTGAAAATAAGTTTGGCAAACATGGGTTGGCAGGGTGTCTTGTTTGTTTTTTGCGTTCTGAAATTCTTCCTTTTGAACTTTACGTCTTGAAAGTGTTTGATTATTTTTTAACATAAAAATCTTATTCCTCTGAAGGAAACATTATTTTAATGTATTGTAGAATCTTGGGAAAACAATTGTAGGAAATAATATATTTCAAGACCTATTTAATTTTAAAGCTTTATTGTAAAACTTTTAACATGTGCAGTGTTTTGTATGTACAGAATTTTAAACAAGACCGTGAAATGGAAATATAAAGAAGGAGAATGTTAATAACTTTGGCTTTGAAATTAGGCAAACTTGATGGCAACCTTAATTCTACCACTTCCTAGCTGTGTGACCTTAGGCAAGTTATGCAACAGAGTTTCAGTTAGCCATTTGTAAGTGGGCATAGTCACAACTGCCTTGTAGGGCTATTATAACGATAAAATGAAATAGCACATGTAAAAAATCTAGGACATAATAAAGATAAGCTTTCTCTCCTTTCTTCCTACTTCTCTCCTCAGTTGATAAGTGAGTATTAACATAGTGCGCATTGTAAAGGTGCTTCCAGGAGGAGATCCTGTTGATTTTGACAGTGACAAAATGGGTGTGACTAGAGGAAATAGAAAATGAGAGGGCAATCTGGTAACTAGTTATCTGAGGAAGTCAAAAAGATGATGATGCAAGTGTTAGAAGAAATGAGTGTTTAGTTAAGTGAGTGATTTTGATCATATAATTATAATTACAGCTTTTAAAAAGAGTGGATACAAACATACTTACTGCCTGCCAAGTACTGCTTTGGTTCAAAGTTATTGTCTTATCCAATGATTTATGGCAGCAAAAGAGAAACCAGGACACACCTAGTCTTGTTTGTTCTGTTAATTCCTCTTGTTCTCAGAGAAACAATGCAGATGTAATTCTCTTTTGCTGTGGGTTAAGTTAGACCAAAAAAAAAGTTTTTTTCTCTCACTCTTCCATCCAAATTCATGTCTATTCTCTTCATTCCCTGAGTATCATTACAGTCAGGATAAAATACTAACTTTTGGGACTGTGCTTTTTATAATACTTTTAGAAATAATTTTCTCTTTGAGTTGAAAAGTCTTATAATATTCTAAATTTTTAAAAATTGGACTTTACCTCTGGATTTGCTTTATGACTAGCAGTCATAAAGGGTAGATTTTTAAAGAGCATGATTTCTTATTTCTGCCATTTAGGAATTTATATCTATTCGTTGGCATTAGAGGAGACAGAAAGTACTACAAGGAGTTCAAAGAGGGCAAGGTTCCATTCGAATAGAAATGATTCCTGGAGGTGCTGAAATTTGGGCTGAACTTGAAAAATGAGGAGGATATCTCAGATGGAGAAATATCCCCTGAGGTAGTTTGGAGGTGGCCAATCCCCCAGCATATGTTGGGATAAGCCTGTTGACCAATTGTAAATAGAGATAAGAATAAAAGAAAGTTAAGTTAGAATAGTGTTTTGCAGGATCTTAGACACTGAGGTATTATAATTTTTGATGAGAAAAGTGACATTTTGAGGGTATTCAGTGAGCTGCTTTGGAAGGAGATGAAGAGACGCCAGAGACAGGATGACTGGTCCGGCAAGTATTGCAGCGACTTGGCCAAGTGCAGGCTTGAAGTGGGAAACAGGAGAAAAGTGAAAAGTTAGGACTTGTGAACAGTAATTCTGAAAACCACAATAATGGCGTTGATATGAGGAAAGAAAGAGCCAAAGGTTGCTCGGGTTTTTAGCCCCTAGGCCCAGGCTCTGTTCTTTCCCTTCCCCCTGCTCTTGTACTCACTAGAGTCTGGCTTCTCCTCCTGTCATGTCACTGCAACTTCTTCACACTTGAATGTTTCACAGATTCTCCGAACTCAACAAGGTCAGAACTGAGCTCAACACCTTGTCGCACCAATTTGCACCTCCTGCTGAATTTATCTTGGTGAATGGTCCACCAGCCGCCCTATTACCAAGATCAGACTGACTCATTCCTTGCCTGAACCTTCCACATTCATCTCTAACCATCTGTTATGAAGCATTTGTTTATGTCTTAAAACAGAATGTGAATAGAATAGAATTAATTAACATGGCCTCAGGGTGTGATGGTGGGAAGAGATACAGCTCTTTGTCTTACTGCCTGTATCTTAAGCAAAAATGTTTAGCATCCATTTGTTAGCATCTACTAATGGAACACTTGCTGAACTGACCCCTGGGGATAGAACAAGTCCTTGCTCCTGCCCTCAATGAGCTCACAGTGTGAACCCCTGGTTTCTAACCTGAAATAAAGAACCACCCCCTTTTTAAATGTCAAATATTTCTTCGGCAAGCTCTACCCTCATCACATTAATAATTGTATTTTTTGTAACTGCAGATTTTATAAGTATTATAATAATTTTCAAATGAAAAGGAAGATTTTTACATTTGTGTACAAGAACCTACATTTATTTTTAAAAATCTCAATCTATACATGATTTAATCAGACTTTAAACAGTGTTTGGTACACAGGTGAGTTTGTGGATCGACTGTGGAAAGTTGCAACTGTGTGCCCCTTACCCGCTTCAAGTGTGGTTCACTGATTGGGAACCACTGGCCAAGAAGCATTTTAAGCCACCCGAAAGTAGGCAAGGAAACAGACATCCACAGGAAAGGCAAGGCTGAGGGTGTGGAGGGAAAGCAGACGGCAGGACAGCAGGACAGCTGCAGGAATAGAGTAACATGAGAAGATTTTCTTGGTCCTGTCTGCTTAATAGATTAAAAGGACCATGATTCCACAGCGCTGGATTATACCAAGTTAACCTTCATTATCATTTTAAGAAAGAAAAAGAGCTGAATTTCAGAGATTTAATGAGAAGCATGCAATATGTCCTTGTATGAAAAGGAATAGCTGGTAAGATGTAATATGAACACCAATTAAGTGGCCAGAAGATTATGCCCAACTCTTGAAGGGCAGAACTAACGTTCTATTTATTACATTCTCCAGTGCTTACCACTGTGGCTTGGACATAGAAAATACTCAGTAAATATTTATTGCCTTGAGTTGTAGAAAATTTAAAAAGTCATTATTTGTGCTACTTATACCTGATAAATTTAGAAATAATTCACAAGAAGTTTATTAGTGAAATGAAGCAAAAAAATTGGTCATTCTTGTTTATTTAATGGCAGCAGTCTCCTTGGACTTCCAAATAAAAATTTTTGTCCATAGCATCTAGAGCTTTTGAAAGGATTGAAATTCAAGTCATTCCCAACTGTTTCCACTGGCTGTTGTTGCTATTAAGGGTTTCAGAGCCTGAAATAGCCTAGGCTTTATATGAGTTTGAAAGTAAATGGGAGGGGCTGGCTGTGTAAAGTACATGAGCAGCAGAGTTTTTACACTGTCAGACTTGCAACTTACTTTTTCTTTAATGCATTTTAAAGTCTACATTTTCATAGAAAACCAGCTTTATAAATATGTTTTTAAATGTTACTAGTCCTAATAATTTCTTTTACCAGCCATGAACAGTCTTTCTCTGAAATTTAAATGGATATGAAACATAGTCTTTCATTCATTTATTTTGTGTGTGTATGAATTTTAGTTTCTTGAGTAATACAGCAAGACTTCATTTCTGTATTATAACAAAAGTCTGTGATAATCCTGAATTCAATGAATTCTCTGCCTTTATCTTCACTGTTTTGACTGAAGTGTCCAGCACCATTTTCCTGTGTAATTCATCCTCTTACAATAAACACGAGGGACTTTCCAGATTATTTTGTTTTACTGGAATTATGTTATATAGACTGTGCTTTGAAACAATGGATTATTTATTAGCCCAGAATGTTTTTCTTTAAATCCTGAGAATGTGTTTGGTTACCAAATTATTCTTAAAAATAAGAAAAGTATTTTTGTATTTGAAAGATAAGCTAGTTAACTGCTTTTTCAAAGTAGCATTTTAATCTCTCTGACACCCTAAATTATAGAGTAATATGTCTTTTTCCATACTTCATAAATTCTCCAATGTTTGTATAGATTGTCTTTTTTTAATGAGAAGCCTATTTGCTCTCGTGAGGCAAAGAATTACCTCCAAGGGGTCAAAGTGAATTGTTCCTTTACTGAATTTTGCTGTGATGTTTTTGATTTTTGCATTCAGTTTTTGTTGTTGTATAACATGTACAGTGAAATTTTAGTAATTGCCTAAAAGAGTTCCTTTTTATTTCTTCAGGGAAATTTACATTGATTATAAAAATATTCCTGTTTCCAAGAACTTTAGATAATAGTTTTCCTTCTGAGCTTTCTGGTGGGAAGTGTTAACAGTTGCTAGGGAAGCAATTTTTGTCTTGTTTCTTAGTACGCACAATAGGAATTTAGTAAGCAAAGCATTAAAGAAAAAGAAACTAGCATTTTAAATTTCTGCTCTGACAAGTTACTGAGCTAGGAACTTTATATACTTTAGTCACTTAATCTTCATAGCAATTACTGTGGCAGATATTATCACCCCACTTTATGGAGAGGTTAAGTACTTCAGTGTCACACAACCTGTAAGTAAGCGAACTAGAATTCAAGATTGGTTTGTTTCCCTCCTAACATAATGATTTTTCTACAATATCACATTGTCTCTGTAAATAAAGGAATTAAACATATTTTTATTGTATAGTCATTGTAATACCTGTTGTCTAAAAGTTCATTTTGCTCTTCCAAATACACTACAATAAGAATTTTTGCCATTAAATTTGTTCCATAGGAGACAGAGCAAGAGGCAGTTGTGGAGACATTTATTTGATATTCCAGTAATTTCAAATGCCATGGAAAATACTAGCAAGAAGGCAGTGCTCTTTTGAAAGTTTGCTGTTTTAAAAGTTCACAAAATATTCCAGCAGTAATATTACCTCATTCATTCCTTTAGCAGCGCCAATGTATGCATTCTCTGGGCAAATTAAAGCAGCTTTAATGGTAACTTCATCTGTGAAACAGTTTTGCAGTTGAATTGAAATGCATGGTTAAATTCAAGTATTGAGAACAGACTTCATAGATTCATACCATGTTAGAGTCTGAAGCAACTCCAGGATACCACAATAGAGCTCTTAGTCCATCTACACCACTTGTCTGTATTTATACTTGGAAATTTCTTTTTGATCTGTGTAAAAAATTACTGACAGTGGCATCTCTGTGACAGTAGTGATGCTGAGATTGGAGCTGTGCAGCAGAGGAGAAAAGGGGGAACAAACAGATGTCAGCCTATCAGTTTATGAACCTTCTCATACTACATGCCCGTTCCCTGCAATACTCTTTTCCATCTTTCTTGCGGTCTAATCGAAACTGGAAAAGTTGGCGTTCATGCTGCCTGTCACTACCAGAACCAGTATGTAGAGACAGGGATTGAATCTTTTTGGGCACTTTATTCAGATGGCTGGTGATCTGCGAAGATGGCAGGTTTTGTACTGTCTTACATTTCCTTTTAAGCCACCTTTTCTATAACAAGGAAAAAGTGTAGGTAAGGGATTTGAAATTCAGGAAAGAGGTTAATCAGATAAGAGCTGCGGTCCAGCATTTCCCTTGACATCCTTTCATCCACTGACCAGTGACTTTCTATCTGGGTCCTATGTCCTATGTCCTAGGTGATTTTCTTTATCTGTGTCCTGGGCAGTGGACTGTCTCTCCCTGCAACACAGTGGCTCAGATACCATCTTGTATGCTTATGGTCTCTTCTGGAGCACAAAGGTCAATTGCTTGTGGTCTCCTGGGGTCAGGTGGGCCTGAAACAATAGCCTTTTACTTGCATTAACTACTAGGCTTATTAACTACTACCTAAAACTAGAATTTTCCAACTCTTGAGTTCCCCATCATTATTACAATTTCGTTTTTATTTATTCTGTGTGAGAGTGGGAAATATGCTGGATTTAGTGGTAAATTGGCTTGTATCAAATAGCATGAATATTAGAGAAACCAACATATTTTCTCTTTTCTCTAACCTTTCTCCTACTTTCAGTAGCTCATTTTCCTATAATCTTTTCTTCTTCCTTTAGAACCTTGAAACTGTTCCACTTGACTCTAAGGCATCAAAATGTCTTTGCCAAGTGATATATGTTTGTAGCTTGAGTTTTGTAATTGAATTACATAAATAAGAAAAATGTTTGTTAGTATCAGTGGACATTGAGACCTTAAAAATGTGAAGTACAGCTGTCCCGCCCTCGCCCCCACACATGCACAGGTGGGATGAATGTGGTGGCAGGAAGGAATAGAGTATCATTTTTCAGTCACCTGAAATTTGAAGTTTTGAAAAGGAAGAATTTCTTAGATTTAGGATAGTGCAAAATTTTCCAGGGTGTTAGAGAAGAGAGAGCCTAGTTCAAAGTGATTCCATGCTTAAATTCCAGGGGGAGTGATAAGTTAGCACAGAAAGTGCTCAATTTTTCCAGGAATCAAATCAGATGAGCTAGGCTGGAGATTGGGATCAAGCATAAATTAGGAAGCTCAAAAGTATTGTAAAAACCTTAGCAATATATGAATGAGTCACAGATGAACTGAGTTTTCTGTGACGTGTGTGTGTGTGTGTAAATATGTATATTTATTTATTCATTGCATAATTCATACTTCCCAATTTCCTTTGTAACTCCTGAAAACATACATTTAACTATTGTGGTATCCAGTAACTATGCTAGGACTGGGGAAATAAGCACTAATGGGAAAAAAAAACCAGACATTTTATAATACAGGTCAGTGATTTTCAGAATATCAGTATGTACAGGTACCATCTGGAGCATAGAAGAAGGAGGCAAAAGAGGTGTCCCACAAGTGGAAGCTTGATTATTGAATAGGAGTTTGCCAGGTGGTCAAAAGTAGGAGCAAAGAGGGCATTCTAGGCAAAGAGGAAGCCACATGGTGTTCTGTGTCAGTAGTTCACAGTGGATGAAATGTAGTTTTTGAGAGAGTAAGAAGAGTGGGAGATGGTTAAAGGGTTAAGAGGGTTCAGATTATAATAAAATATCTCAGCTGTCATAAATAAAAATTTGAATTTTGGTTCTTAGTTGATGGGAAACTATTGAAGAGTCATTTTTAAATAACATAATAATAGATTTAATAATTATAGTTAATATTTATTGAGCAGGTAGTATGTGCCAGACATTCTTTTAAATGCTTTACATTTAGCTCATTTAATCCTTTCAAGAACTATGTAGTTTAGATGCTTTTATGAGTCTCCTATAAAAGATAAGACAATGGAGGGAAACAATACCTAAGGTCAACCACCAGGATTACAAACCCAGGTATTCTGGCTGTGTGTGATATGTGTAGGGCAGAGAAAGGAGACCAGGGAGAAGACTGTTTTGCAGCTGTACGGGGGAACTGATGATGGGCTGGGCTAGGAGAAAGTCAGGGTGGAGGAGTGAGAGTTCTAATGGTGAAGGCTGAAGGTTCTGGAACTGGTTGGGTAACTTTCCTTAGAGCAGCTGTGCTGATTCATGTTTTATTACCTCCTATCTGTTGCTTACCTCACATTGGAAACTGTCCATTCCTTTTGTTTAGTTTTTCTCTCTTCTCCTCTGCCATTAGTAACACTTATTTACTCACTCTTTTAGCAAATATTTATCAGGTTTTCAGTTGGTGTGAGCCTACATTAGTGTAATTACAGGGGAAAAAAAAGGACACTGTTTCTGCCTTAAAGCAGTATTTGATGTAGTATGACGAGTAAGATTAAGCAGGGAACCTGTAATTCAAGTCACTGTGAGAGAGGTCATCAGAATGATACAGCCTTCTGGGAGGGCTATATTTGTTTGAGTGTATATTTCATCTTCCATTTGTATTTCTAAAGCTTTTTGAGATCATTCTGCTGGGCTGTTGATCATTCCTTGGTTTCCCTAAAGGTTGGTGCTGAGTCCTTGGAAAGCCATTATATATTCTATAGTTTTAGGGGTATAGAATACTCGGTGTCCACCAACACGTACACACCCCACACCCACCCTGCATACCCCTTCCAAATTTCCCAACATTTTGGCCTTCAGAGAAAATCTCATTATGTAAAATGTCATTCACATTTGCTGCTGGGCTGTAAGTTCCTAAGGGCAAAGGCCATGCCTGTCTTGTGTACAGTGGTATGTCCTGACCTTTTCTATGGACTTGCCTCATGGTGTGCACAAAAATATTTGTCGAAAACTACATCTGAGGGTGAAAATTTCCTTAAAATACTTTAACCAGTAATTAGCACATGAAAGCATGCAGAAGTACAGAAATCAGTAAGGCTCTGAGCACAAATTTGTGATGGTAAGTAAATTATAAATTACAGTAAGTAAACAATAAATTATAGCCACTGATTGGCAAGAACAGTTTCGCGCGGCAGCCCCACATGCCACGTCCCTCTCTGGGGAGTCATAATTTTACGTCTCCATTTTAATATCTTCTTTATATATACTTAGTCCTTTCTTTTGTCTATTACCAGCTGGGGAGTGAGGTAATTTATTCTTCCTGCGGCCTCTGCTCATTGTGAGAACAGAACTTACATTCATATCTTCTCTGCACACCCGAGAGGGGGCTGATGCCAAATACAACTTCTGTCCATCCAGATTGTGTCTTCCCTGAGAGTGGAGCCTGTGCCTGATTAGTCCTAATTTGATATTCATTGGGCCACGTTTACCATCAAGTACAGTAAACTGTGCAGAAATAGGGTCATCATTTCTAAGTCCACTCATGTCTTCTCCTTCTGTTCTCAGGTGTGGCAGGTGCCCTGGGCCAAGGAGAAGCCTGCTGGTCTGTCTCACTTCCTGTTTCTTTTTTATCCACTGTTTTGATAAGTGAATAGAGGCAAGGAGATGGAATTTAAAAAGAGTCCCCTCTTTGCTCCAGCACAAAATAGAAACCCCCGATTTTGGGCCTTAAGAGGGGCTTTCACTTATAAAGGCCTTACATTTATTTCTCACTTGCCAACTAGTCTTTGGTAGATCATAGCCCTTCACAGGAGATTTCAATGATCCATTTACTTTCTAGGGGAGAGGAGGTTTGGGGCTGCTATGTTTCTTTGGGTTAGAAGAAGAAATCATTGTGCTTCAGTAGTTCTCACTGACTAAAGCAGTATTTTGCATGTTGGGTAATGCGTCTTTTTCCTTTTCCTTGTTAAATCATTCACCCTATTTTAAAAAATTATTTAGTTATTTTTAGAGAGAGGGGAAAGGAGGGAGAAAAACATCAGTGTGTGGTTGCCTCTCACGCGTCCCCTGGGGACACGAAACCCTTTGGTTCACAGGCTGGCACTCAATCCACTGAGCCACACCAGCCAGGGCTTCATTCACCCTGTTTGTATAATCCCCACTGTTTCCAGTGATCTCAGACTCCTTTTATTTCATCCATTTAATAGATTAAGAGTGAATGGTGCTTTCTCTGAGGCTACTGGTAAATTTAGCTTTAGCCTAAGTTAGTGAAATAAAAGAAAAATCATTAAAAGAGATAACTATTTGTCTTTCCTAGAAATAAAGCTTAATGATAACAGTTGCTAATTTTTAAAATGTATTTATTAGGACACCCAGTATGTTTTGGCAGTTCATTTCACTGTGAAGAAATAGGTGACACTTTCCACCCTGAGAAAATGCAAAAACAGGCATTTGCTTATAGAATGGTTGCCCCTCATATCTAGTCATTCATTAATAGCAATTGCTAATATTTGTTGTATACATCAAATGCTTTGAATATAGTCTCTCATCAAATCCTTTCAACACTCCGTTTTGGTATTGAAGTTTCCTGTGGTAGATGTAACAAACTACTACAAACTGGATCTCTTAAAAACAACAGAAATCTGTCCTCACAATTTTGGAGGCCAGGAGTCTGAACGAGGTGGCAGAAGGACTGCACTCCCTCTGAAAGCTCTCGGGGAAAATCCGTCCTTTCCTCTTCCAGCTTCCAGCGGCTGTCGGCATTCTTTGCCGCTGTATCACTCCAGGATCAACCTTCATAGTTTTATCTCCTCTTCTTTGTGTGTCTGTGTCTTCACTTCTGTCTCTTTTAAGGAGATTTGTCATTGGATTTAGGGTCTACTCAGGAAGTCCAAAGATGATCTCAAGAGCTTTAACAAATAGAGGACACTCACAGAATCTGGGCATTAGGACATGGACATATTTTTGGGGGGACTACTATTCAACCCACTACAAGTACATACTCTTATGATCCCCATTTTCCAGGGAGACATTGAGTAAGTGGTGAGTCTTAAGCATAGGAGCTGTGCCTCTCCACCACCACACTGTGATGTCATGTGAATTCACTCAGCTCTATTTGTAAATGATCTGTTTTGAGGAATTATTTGTGTCGTATCTAGTTCTTTAATTAGAATGACTTAGCACCTGCGAGGTTTTGTCTACTTAATTGCATAGTGTGTGTTTTGGGAAGTTATATGCATAGGATGAATTGCAGCCTGTTCACCAATGAAGAGAATCCATTGAATTCTCTTGATGCGAAGCTGGTGTTATCTTGCTGTAGTTAACTTTAGTGGAAAAGGCCGCTCCCTGCTTTCACAGCAGCATAAGCTTGTTTTTCTGGTTATGTGAAACCAATCAGAAACATCAGACTTCTAATCCTTACTTCATCACTTACTAGCTCTAGAGGTATGAGCAAGTTATTTTAATTCTTAACACTTCAGTGCATTTACCCATAATTTAGGAATCCATATTTTGTAGAGTGGTTAGATTAGTCGAAAAAGTTAAGCCTGAGCATTTAATAAGTAGGTTGCTTAAAGCATACAAATATTTTTAAAAATATAATTCCAATGTCTGTGAATTTCTTCAGGCTTATTTTGGCCTCTTTAACTAGTAATAAAAGTTATACTTTTTAAACAATTCTCTATATCACAAATAATGGAGTGTGTTCCTTTAAATTAAAAAAAATACATCAGCATCTTTCATTATTCATGTTACATATATGTTATCTTTTAAAGCCCAAATAGTATTTGCATTGCCTGTTTGTGATGTCTTCCTCAGTACACTTTGGATTTGTTGTTTGTTTGTTTGTTTGTTTTTGCGATCATTCCTCTTACCAAGTGCCAGACATATACCAAAACATTACCTGGTAAGGGAAACATTACCAGAAAGAATGTTACTCAGGTCACATCATTGTATTAATGTAGTTTCAGCATTTTGTCAGCATCTTGCTAAAGAGACATTCTTAATAAGGTTGGAGGTCACTGTTTATTTTTAAGAGTACTATGTTCTGATTCTGAATAATATTTTCTAAACAGGAAACATGACTGTCTTTCATTTTATTGCCCCTTTTAACAGATGTTTGTAGAGAGAACTGGATGCTGACGAAACAAACTGTGGGGCAGTTGCTCTTACTTATTCTTGTTTGTTTTTCTCAGTTGCATAAGCCTATTTGATAATGTGATGGTGGTCGGGTATATTTTCATCTACTTTTTAATGAAAGGCCTTATTTCAATGTTGTCTTCTCTTATCCTATTACATTACTAACAACTGAAAAAATTCAAAAATGGATGTTTTAGAAAACTATTTTTTTTAATGTTTTATTTCTTGGCATTTTATAAAAACTCTTAGACTAGTCTTAATGTAATTTATTTTAAATGGACCTGTTGATTATGTGATGCAAAAGGCTGTGAAGTATTTGTAAATATTTGTTTTTCCCTTTTGTGCAGATAATACAAATGATGAATGCAAAATACATTTTGTCCATTAGCATTTGTGATATTTGTTTGAGAAATGTATATTGTAACAGAACTGAATATAGTGATGGATTTTTAAAAATATTCTGACCCAAATGATATGGCATTACTAATTGTCCCTACTATTAATTTTTTCCTGGAATAAAAATTGTTTGTTCCTACCACAACCCATTTAAATACCCAGACTCCAGTATTCTTGTGCACACACCCACATTTCTATTAAAAGAAGAATAGCTTCAAATTGGAAGTAAAGATGTAGAAAAAGAAGATGAACTTTGCCTAGAGAAGTAACTATAAGTGAAAGGGGGACTCAAGAGTTAAAGATTTTAACCTTAGTCATAGTTGATAGGCTTAAGTGATTAGTGCATGTGGAAAGCTGTTATTCCAGGAAATGGAATACATGACTTTAGGAGTTCAGCAAGCAATTCAACCTTTGTGTTCCAGGGGGTCAGCTAGCAATGGAGATGGTATCTGAGACATTGTGTTCCAGGGAGGGAACACTGATAAAAAGTTGTTGATCAACACACAAGAAGTGCTAGGAAAATCTCTCCTGACTGCAACTCTTACCTTTTTTTCCAAACTCCTTACCTACCCTTTCTTCTCCTCATAAGAAGCTCTGCTTGAGATGAAATGTTACGATGGTTTTTGAGGATATATAACTCACCATCTTCTCAGATCGAGAGCATCTGAATAAAGCGCCCATAACGATTCAACCCTTATCTCCATTAGTTCTGGTAGTGATAGGCCACACAAACTCCAACTTTTTCAGTTTCATTTTCTTTTAATATCAAACCAAAGCTATTTGGAAATCTTTGAAATTTACTCTGAAAAGGTCCCAGACATGTTCTGTTTCCTGATAGTTTTACTCTTTACGGAAATACATTAATGTGTTTAATTGCCTATCTGATATTAAATATGAATGAATTTTTCTGTTATTAGTAGATGCTTTGAAACAAGTAGATACTCTTGATTTTTGTAGCATCCAGGAATAATTTGAAGTAACTTCTAAAATATAAGGTTAATTTTAATTGAATCTATAGTAACAGGTATGAAAACATCAGGCTTGTCAGTTTTTTAAACTTTAATGTTTTAGTGTACATACTATAATTTTTACCTAATATATTCAACTCTAATATTCCTTTTGACAACAGGCTATTCCTTTATAAAATCTAAATATGTAATGGATTTAAGGTATTAGAAATTGCATCTAGGTTATGTTATGGTTATCTCAATTAGTGTAATATCTAGGTTTACAGTTAACTGTTAGTGATTTTATGCTTAAGAAGTAAAAGCATTTATCTAAAGTTAGTGGTAAAAACTTGTTTTCCCAAAAATGTTGGGGCATGCCTAATTCTGACTCACTGAATTTTCTAGCTAAATTAACATTGAGTACCTCAGTTCTTTAAAATGGTTACTGTAACATTTTTATAAAAGTCTTTCAAAAATTATTTCTTATTGTATTAGTTTCCCATTGCTGCTGCAACAAATTACCATAATTGCAGTGGCATAAAACCCCTCACAAATTGATTATCTTGCCATTCTGGAAGTCAGAAGTCCAAAATGAGTCTCTGAGCTAAAATTAAGGTGTCTGTGGGGTTGTCTTTCTGGAGGCTTCAGAATCTGTTTCCTAGTCTGTCCCCTTGTCTGTTTCATCTTCTAGAGACTGCCTGTTCTCTTTGTCCCCTTCCTTACATCTTTTCATCAAGGTGGCAAAGGCTACGGAGTCTGTCACATCACATTGTTCTAACACTGACTCTTTGGCCTCCCTTGTCCACATTTTAGGGCCCTTGTCATTACATTTGGCCCACTGGATAACCCAGGATAATCTCCCTATTTTTTGGTCATCTGATTAATGTTTGGTAGCCGAGGTGGCTAAGAAAGGACCTGGAGCCAGAAAGTCCATTTAAGGGCTTTTATTCAATGCAGGACACTGCAGGCAGGCTGAGTCTGGGAGGGAAAGGGTAGAAGGGCTTTTAAGGTGTGTAGCAGACCCCTGGGGGAGGGTGAGTCACCCTGCTGATCTGTCCCAGGTGTCCTGGGTATCTGATCAGGGAGGGCAGTTCTGCAGAAAGCTCCAGGAAGAGGGGAGGGGGCAGTGAGGATTCAACTAGTTTCCAGCAGGATGCCAGCGGCTATGGCTCAGTTGCTTCTGGTATGGGGAATCTTGTGGTCAGGTGTTTAGCTGGTGATGTATTTATACCTTCTTTGTTCCAGTATAGGCGGTGGGTTAAGTCCATGTCCCAGTACATTCTAATAATTAGCAGTTTTAATTCCATTTTAAAGGTACCTTAGTTCCCTACTGCCATGTCATTTAACTTTATTTATTGGTACAAGTCTGGAGATTAGGACAGGACCAGTTTTGGGAGACCATTATTCTGCCTGCCATACTTTGCCTTCTTAAGTCTTGAATATGTGTACTGAACTAATTATGTATAGCTGTGAAGATTGCATGAGATAGGTGGTCCAACTCACTTATTTCATCACCATCTGTTACCCAGGAGTGAAATTATAGTCCCTTCTGGGATTCCCCTCAGCTAGGTTGGTGGACCTTCTTTGTGGTTCGCTAGTACTTTCTGTGCATTACTGTACTTTCACTACCACAATAAAGATTTTCTGTACCAGAGTCGTGAAGGGCTATTGATGGGATATTGTTGTTTGATACCCCTTTTCACTCCTGAGAAGTACAGTGTTATTAAATAATCTTCGATTGCTTACTGTCTTTATTACCTAAAAAAAGGGGGCCTTTCTTCTCTTTATCATTACATCTCTCACTGTTACCACAGTTGGTGTGTCTGACTCTGGTCACTTAGGGTGACAGTTTCTTTGAGATATCTGATCCTAATGAGATTCTAGTCTTGCCCTAGTCTTTTTGCTATCTGCTGCAACACCCTTTGTTCTGTCACACGTATTTTCTTTGTGTACAAGACAATTTTCTTTAAAGATGAAGAGATGGAAGTTTGACTACCTGTACAAGATTACTCATCAGTAGCTGTTGCCGGATTTGAACTCAGGTTACTTAATACAGGAGAGCCCATGCTTATCACTGGACTGAATTGCCATCCAACATCCATTCCAAACCCTGAGTCTTTTCTTTTGAAATCCGTTTGTCTTGACATTTTAATAAAGAGGCCTTTGCAACTAGAAGGGAGAACCTTACACTGCACATACATTTCATTAAAGCCAGGAAGATAGTAACATGGAAAAACTTGCACTCTGCTGGAATCTGAGGGATAATGCCTATGTTTTAGTGGATTCAGTAGAAATAGTTCATATACACCTAATTTTTAGTTTAGGAGGAGATAAGGAATTGGGCTGTTGTCATGACCTTCTAAGGGAAAACAGGAGAGGAAATAGAGGGTGAACCAGAAGACATCAGATATAAAGTGCCCGTTTACTCCCTGTGAGTCACTCACATTATTCCGCTTTAAAAACATGTTAGGAATTCATCTAATCTTCTTCAGGACGCACCCACTTCCCTGGAAGCCTAGTATAGTTCATGGATAAAGTGGTCTTACTCAGCTCACCACTTTTGCTATGCAGTCACCTTGCCAATGGTGATTTGATGTCCTGCTACTGGCCAAATTCTTCCTGTTCTGTCCCAGTTTCTTACTTACATAAATGAGAACCTGACTAACAAATATTTCACCTAATCCTAAACTCTCCGTTGCCTTGTCAGTGTTTCTGTGAGCTCATAAACCACCTAAATTACTAACTATATAATGGTCACTTTGTCCTTTAATTCAGGTTTTGCTTTAATTGGCTGCTCTTCTTAGTTTTCTACATTCTTTGTTTTCACAGATGATTATTTGCAGAAAACATCCCTTGTATGCATATGTACTCTGTCCTAAAGTTTAAGATACTTCATTTGCATGCCAGTACTCTGTTTGGGGCAAGATAGTGCCTGCAAGGTTCATATTCTTATGTACAGTGAGAAGATTTTTTACTGAGTAATATATGCTTAGTTGCTAAATCACTTTTACACTCTTTTATCTCTATCTTAATGCATACATTTTCATTTTCCTCTTAGATAGTCTGTTTGTGTGTACTCACAGAAAAGGCCCTATGAGGTCTGACAATATGATCTTATTTTTTAACATATTTACATTTCTTTAGTTTTGATTTTTCCTTTTTGTAGAAGGTGTAAAAATATTCTCTAATTTGGAAATTGTACTAGTAATCAGGATTTACACTCTTTGCTTGTATTGTCAACTTTTTTCAGAAAGATCTAGGAATCTTTTATGCCTCATTGGTTAAACTCCAAAGAGTGACTAAAGTTACAGAGATTTGGCATATAAATAGTTTCTAAAATATTCAGGGCAATACTCCGAAAGTGATTCCTGCCACTAGCAAAAGTGTTTTGGGAAAAAAATAAATACATTTTATATATATAAAATTTGGGGCTGAGAAAATTCAGTTAAAACCTGAGAAGATTTTATTTATTTATTTATTTATTTATTTTTTAACTATATTTTATTGATTATGCTGTTACAGTTGCCCCATTTCCCCCCTTCTTTCCCCCCTCCCCCTTGCCCCCCTTTCCCCTCCCTTTAGTTTTGTCCATAGGTCATACACATAAGTCCTTCTGCTCCTGTACTTCCTATACTATTCTAACCTCCCCTTGTCTGTTGTCTACCTCCCATTTATGCTACTTGTTCTGTGCCCCATTCCCACCCTCTCCCCCACCACTCCCCTGTTGATATTCCT